>LAZP02000100.1:13131-45813 GCA_001272575.2 Ophiocordyceps unilateralis | reverse complement strand
AAGACGAAGACGAAGAAGAAGAAGAAGGTGAAGCAGAAGAAGAAGAAGAAGAGGGGGAGGGGAGGGGGGAAAGAAGAAAAAAATACAAAGAAAAAAAGAAGGCAGATATCTTCGCCTCCCGTGCAACCCTCAACGCCGGTGCTTGGTTGTGTATGGAAACAAAAGAAAAAGATGGTGGGAATAAAAAGATTAAGGACAATTCAAAAAAAAACCAGTGAAAAAAAAGGAGTGCCGCCAAATGTGGGAAAGCAGAATGCGATGCGACGACGCCGTCATGCGGATATAGAAGAAGGAGAAGAAGAAGAAGAAGAAGAAGAAGAAAACCCAAACAAGGTATGACCCAACAGAAAGACAAGAAAAGAAAAAAGCAATGTAGTGTCATAGACGAGCGTCATGGGAGTCGTGAACATGTCGGGAGGCCTTGGACACTCCTCTAATCCCCGCGTCCCCCCTCCACCATCACCCCCTTCTCCCAGCCTCCTCTCCTCCAAGCCTCCTCCTCACCACCACCACCACCACCACCATCACCGACAAGTCGGGCAAAGAGGTCGTCTGCACGATGGACGAGTACGAAGGGCCCGGCCATCAGATTGCAGTCCGCCATGCCGGGTAGCATGACGGACGCCGTGCTAGAGGCCCTCTTCGCCGGCCTTGCAGAGCTTTATCTCGCGAACCCATTCCGACTTGAGGACCTGGGCGGCGGTGAGGCGGCGGGTGGGATGAGGATCGAGGACGGAGTAGATGACGTTGCGACAGCGGGCCTTTTTTTGGGGGGGGGAAGTCGGAGAGGGGGGGGGGGCCGGACAAAAGATTGGTTAGCCAGAGATTGATATCAAGGGTGAAAGACGAAGAGGAGAGAAAGGGGTAAGGGGGAGGGGAGGGCCGCACTCGATGCAGCGACTCGATGGGGCCGTAGCCCTCCTCGTCGCGTCGGCCCTCGAGGTAACGAGCGTAAAACTCGTCGTCGTCCTTCTTGGCGACGCGCCATAGATGACGACCGGTGCGCATGGCCATGTAGATGACGCCGCAGGCCCATACGTCGACGGCTCGGGCGTCAAACTCCTTGTCCGTGTACTCCTCGGGCGCGATGTAGGGCGCCGAGCCGCAGAGGCCCGAGACCATGTGGGCATCCGTCTCCCAGGCCATGCGGAAGCACTCGCCGTTGCCAAAGTCGGTGATCTTGAGGGCGCCGCGCGTCGTCAGCAGCAGGTTCTCGGGCTTGAGGTCTCGGTGGGCGACGCCCATCTCGTGAAGGTACTCGACGCCGCGCATCATCTGCTTGAAGAAGCAGTCGGCCTCTTGCACCTCGAGCTTCCCGCTCGAGAGGACGAGGGTGTAGAGGTCGCCGCCGGCGCAAAACTCCATGACCTCGCAGTAGTCGCCCTTTGCGTCCTTGAGGAGGTCGAGCGTGTGGATGACGTTGGGATGGCGAAGCGAGGAAGAGATGCAGAACTCGGCCGTCAGCCGCTTGCTGTACTTCTTCTCCGTCTCCTCTGGCCGGCGGCGAAACTCCTTGACGGCGAAGAGCTTCTCGCCGCTGCCGCCGAGCTTCTTGTGGGAGATGCGGACGATGCCAAAGGCGCCGCGGCCGACAACCTCGTGGCACTTGCCGTACTTTTCGACGAGCGTCGACGTGGCGTTGGGCCCGCCCCTCCGATCGCCGGCCTCGTCCTTTTCCTGCCGCAGCGAGTCGACCCAGTTGGAGACGAGGGAGAGGTCGTGATCCGGGACGGCGTCTTGCTTCTTGCCGAGCAGACTGCGCCACATGTCGGAGAGCTTCTCCTGACGGCGGCTGGAACGGAGCGTGTGCTCGTGGCCGCCGGGGAGGTCGGGGCTGAGGACGAAGCGCTGGCTCGTTTCCTTTCCGGGCACGAGCTTGGACGAGCTCAGAGGAGGCTTGTCCGCCGCCTTGTTGTCGGGAACGTCTTTGCGCGGGACGGGCGACGAGGAGCCGTTGAGGGAGGAGCCGCGCGGACGACCGGTTTGTTCACCGTTTGTGGCGGTGAGGCGGGGCGCGTCCTTGCTGGAGAACATGCGCGTCAAACGCTCCTTGACCGACGACTTTTCGCCATGTCTCGGCTGCGTGGCGTCTGCGGCGGAAAGGCAGGCGCCGTCGGGAGTAGCGACGCCATCGTGGGGAGAGAGAGACGGTGATTTTTTGCCGTCGACAGAGTTGATGGAAGACGGTTTCGAACTTGGGGCCGAAGGAGTCTTGGACTCGGCTGCGGGCATCTTTGCGAGCCACCGACGAGGAGAAGAAGCGTTACGGCCTTGGTTACGACCTTGGTTACGGCAGGGACGATGACGGCGACGACGACAACGACGACGACGACGGCGGCCCGAGGCCTGGTCGAGCGAGCGACCGGGCGGGCGGTGAGAAAAAAGCGCGTGATTTTTCCCACCCCCCCCTCAGACGCCCTTTTTTTTTTTTTGGATTGGAGTAAAGTGAAGTCTTGGAAGAAAAAAAAAAGGGGAAAGGGGGAAGAAGGGGAAAAAAAGAAGATCAAGAGAGGAGCCGAGTCCGAGAAATCAAAACGGAGGAATCGGCTGACGACGGCGTCGTGGCGCAAGGAGAAGGTTCGCGGCTGGTTGCGGATGACAAAGCCAAGTTAAAAGTGGTGCGGTTTGCTTGGCAGAATGTTGGTACGGGATGGCCGTCAGTCTACCTCTTGTGTGTGTGTGTGTGTGTGTGCGTGTGCGTGTTTTTTTTTATTTCCCTTTGAGGGGGAGGGGGAAGAGGATTCGGCGTCTGCCCCAGGCGAAACGAAGCCAACAGGGGGGAGGGGATCGCCTACGACGACGACGGACAACGACGACGCCGGCCCTTTGGGGACGGCCCTGAGCCGAGGTCGAGGTGAAACGGCGAAAGGGATGAACAAATAGACGCAGGCGGGGTTAAAAGAAAGATATGAAGAAAAAAAAAATGATGAACAGGGGGGGGGGAAACAGAAGGGGGAACTAAAGGAGGAAAAAAAAAAAAAAAGAAACGAAGATGAGGGATAAAAAAGCGAATGGACTTAGACAGGGGGAGAAAGGAGGAGTGAGGACGGGGAAAGCAGCTTCCCTCGGCCCTTTTGTTTCCACTCTTTTTTTCTTTTCTTTTTCTTTTTCCTTTTTTTTTTTTCCTCTTCCTCCTCCTCCTATTCTCTTCCGGGGCCCTCTCTGCCCAGCTCGGTATGTGAATTCTTTTTCTTTTTTCTTCTTTTTTTTTTCCTTTGCCCCACGCCTTTCCCTTGTCGTCAACACCGGCAGCTCAAGTCACAGGAGGGCTGGCGGAAAAAAAAAAAACAGAGGGGAAGGGCGAGAGTGAGAAAAGGCAGGCAGGCAGGGGAGAAACACATGTATGGATGGGCTGTAGTGTAGACACCGAGTGGAGCACCAGCTTAGGGCTCTCTCTCTCTCTCTCTCTCTGTCTCTCTTTTTTTATCCCTCTCTCTCTGCCTCCCCGTGTCTCTCCCCCTTGTTTTTTTTTTCGAATAAAAAATTATTCTTCTAATTTGTTTTGTTTCGCCCAATTCATCGGCTTCTCTAGTGGAGAAAAAGGCAATGCCTCGACAAAGACTGAGAAACTCTCAAGAAAACGACGAGTCAATTGCTGCTAGGTAGGTAGGTAGGTAGGTAGGTAAATAGGGAGGTACTACCTCTAGGCCCGACATGGCAGCACCGCCCCATGTTGCAGTCAGTCCGATTAGCGTGCGGCACATTACAGTGCATGTTCCGTACATGCTGGCTGCAAGGAATGGATGTGAGAACACCCCCAGTACCTACCTACCTAACCTCCTACCTCCCCAGTAGGACCTTATAGCTGCTACCTACCTACCTACCTACCTACCTACTATCCGACGATATGCGCTGGTCTAGCAAGGTACA
The DNA here is from genome assembly GCA_001272575.2 of Ophiocordyceps unilateralis. Lineage (NCBI taxonomy): Eukaryota > Fungi > Ascomycota > Sordariomycetes > Hypocreales > Ophiocordycipitaceae > Ophiocordyceps > Ophiocordyceps unilateralis. The sequence continues at coordinate 41,943 of LAZP02000100.1, read as the reverse complement.
GGGTAGAACTCACCGCTACCCATAAAATCCCACGTCATGCCGCCCCTTCACAGGAGAAAGCTGAAGCTGGTGACTCGATACTGCCGACGGTCTATGCCCAACAGAGAGAAGCCAAGGTTGATGAAACGAAGCCAGCTTCGGTTCGCACGGCACAGTCACCGAAACTCACTCGACTCGCAACCTTCGGCTTTCCTCTTTGGCCATCGTCCCGGAATGCTGCTGTCCCCCCCCTTTTCTTTTCTCTCGTCCCCCTCTCTTCTTGGTCGGGGACGCGGGCCGGATGTATGTATCATGTATGCGCAGAGTAACGTTTTTTGCTGTAGGGCTTATAGAGAGAGCGGCATGTGCTAGATTGACGGTAATGTACGTAGGAGTTGTGAGCGGCAAGGGGGAGTATAGTATGCGCGTTGTGGAGGTGGTGGTGGCGGCGGCGGCGAGGAGTAGGAGGAGGAAAGGGAAAAGGAGGAGAAAGTCATGCTGTCTCATCCGTCTCTGCATCATCATCATCATCATCATCCATCATCACCACCATCTCCATCTCCATGCACGCTTACTTACTCCCCCCCCCTTCTCCCTCCCTCCCCGACGTGACCCAATCCTGTCAACATCATGTATTCCCAGATAAACCCATGTCCTTGTCTCTTCCCGACCACGGCTCTCGACTCGCTATTCCCGTCCATAACCCTATCTCTAAAGTCCGCACGCCTTGCCACCTATTCCTCGGCCAGGCCGGGACGTGGGAATCCAAAACGCCTTCCTGCAATCGCACCGTAGCATCGCCGATAACGTGAAATGTAAGCCTCGTCTCTCCTCCTGCAGCGTTCCGTGTGCTCGTGACGGGAGAGCGGTCAAGGTCCCCCTCCTTCATGGAACATGGAGAGCCACAAGAGTCAATTGGCTTGGCATCCGCAAAAGACATGTTGCGTGGCGTCCTGCGCCTCCTCCCCCTCTCTCTCTCACACACACACACACACACTCTCTCTCTCTCCCTCGTCTTTCTCTCTCGCTCTCGCTCTCGCTCTCGCTCTCTCTTTCCCTCCCCCTCTCCGCCAGTAGACAAATCGTCCCCGAAGATGGCGTCCGTTCTAGACTGCGCCGTCGCTTCGTATCGTATCCCTCCCCTCTCACTCGCCCTCTCTCCGTGTCTCGGCGTCCGAAAGGCCAATCCTCGAAGCCAGCCCGCCCAATTCCCCCGACGCCAAGTGATGCCGCAGCCGCCGTCCTTTTTGTCTCATGTCCGCCTCGAGCGCTCGCCTCTGTCCCGTCCCGCCCTTGTCCATCAGTCCGTCCAGCCTCCCCGCCTCTTTGGAAATCATGCGCTCTGCCTCCCTGACAAACTTGTGCTCCGTCCCCTGGGCAATCCTGTGCTCGGCCTCCTCGACGCACCTTTTTTCCGCCTCCTTGACCGCCCTCGTCAGGTTCCCGGCCTCCTTGACAAACTTGGTCAGGTAAAGCGTCGGCCTTCCCTGCCACGACGCCTTCAGCTGCCGCTCTACGGCGTCTTCGTAGGCGCGGTCGTAAATGTCATAGTCGACCGTCTTGGGCGAGTCCGCTACCGCGTCCGGGGTGGCCGCGTCCATGGCAAAGTCGTCGCGCGCCCCGGTTCCGATGCCGAGGAAAAGGGGCTCCTGATCGCCCGCCTGCTTGCCATGGTCTTTTTGACCTAGCCCTTGCTCCCCTTTGGCGCCGTCGACTCGGAGCAGCAGGCTGCGTCGTCGGTGGGCGATGGCCTCGATGGCCTCCCTCCCCGTCGGCTCCCCCGTCCGGTCCACGGTCGTTGCCGAGCTCGAGCCTGTCGCCGGCTCGTCTTCGGACTCGCGCGCCCGCAGACGTATGCTGGCAAGCTGCGTCTTGAACTTGCGAATCGCCTTGACGACGCACATCAGGTCGTTCATCTTGCGCGTGATGGCTCGGTTCAGCTCCAGCTCGTTCGGCGGCTCGACCTGATGCGCGCAGTTCTCCTCGGCCGAGAGGAGCGGATCCGTGCCGTTCTGCGTCACCCACGGATGGTTCTGTCGACCCGAGTCAGTCATTCATAGGCTCCGGTCGACAAGCAAGTAAGTGGTGATGCTCTCACCCTAAGCTCCGCCATGGTGATGCGCGTGTCAGGATCCTTGTCCAGAATGCTGTGCATCAGGTCGACAAAATTGGCATCCTCGTGGTCCGCGACCTGGACGTCTTCTGTCTTGATAGCTTCAAATATCTCGAGAATGCTCGGCCTATTAAAAGGCAGTTTGCCGTACTTGAGGCAGTAGAGAGAGACGCCCATGGACCAAATGTCGGCCGCCGTTCCCGACACCTCTCTGTGCCTGCCGCATAGCTCTGGCGGTAGAAAGGCCGGTGAACCCGCCGACTTGACCGTCATCATCTCGCCTGGCTTTTCGAACATTTCGGACACGCCAAAGTCGGAAACCTTGAGCACGTCATTCTCACACAGCAGTAGATTGTCGGGCTTGATGTCGCGATGGATGACACCCTGCGAATGTACTGTGCCGTGGTCAGTCAAGGTCAACAAAAAGGTCAACTGGTCAGCGACTTACGATACTCAATGCCCAAGATGAGGTCGCGGAACCAGCAACGGCACGTCTCATCGTTGTACGGCGTGGCGTCGCCATCCAGCCCAATCGCCATGACTACGCCCTTTTTGCACATTTCCAGCACCATGTACAGCGAATCCTCCTCCGGGTCGTCGAGAAGCTCAATGAGCTGGACCAGATTCGGGTGGTCTAGCTTCTTCATGATGGCGATTTCCTCTCTGATGAAAAAGAGCGCATCGCTTTTCTCGCTGGCGCGTAGACTCCTGAGCTCCGGCGACAAGGGCCCGTCTTGGGTGATGACATGTCGGGGCAAGCCGTGAGGGCCTAGACGGAGGAGATGAGACTGAGCGCGTTTCCTAAGTCGAGTCTTGGAGAACTCTTTGACGGCCTTTATTTTGGAGGGGAAGGGAAGGGACATGGGGAAGGACAGCAGAAGGACAGCATCATGAGCCATGAGAGTTTCGCAAAGGACGGGCACGGACCGAGACGTACAAACTCTTTGCCAAACTGGTCGACGGCCCGATGGACAGATCCGAAAGAGCCGCGGCCAATCTCGTCGGCGATGGTGTATTGATTGACCTGCTGGTAGGTCCGGCCATCGCACTCGTCATTGGTAAAGTCGACATGAGCGTCGAGCGTCTCCTGAGGCGAGAAAACGTTAGTCTCTCTCAGTCGACGATGCTAGCCGATGCGCCGACCTTTATCTCGCGATGCGCGCTAGGCGTCCGCCTATGCTGTCTCATAGGGCTAGCCGAGCGCCGAACGGGCGACTCAGACGCAGGCGCAACGTCGTCGTCGTCGGCTTCCGCGGATTGCTGTACGGCGATGCGCGGCGAGTCCGTCGCCGTCGCCGTCGGCTCAAAGCCCTCAAACTCAGAGCTCGGCGCCGGGGAGGCCATGCCGCGAATAAGTGACGGATGCGACTGACGAGTCCCAGTAAAAGTGATAGACGACAGGGGCAAGGGGCCTTTGATGGCGACGAAAGCCGCGGATCGCGCCGTTTCGGGGCAGCCAAGATATCAGAGCCCCGGCGACACGTCGTTGGGAGCCAAGATGCGGCTCGTCCGAAGCCATGGACAGAGAGGGAGGTGGGGCGGGGCAGGGGAGCTTGGGGTGTCACGTGGCATCAGCTATAGGGGTCCTTAACGGGCCCAACGAGTCACGTGCTACTCTGACGACCCTTGACGGGGCGGGTTCAGGCAACGCATACTGGGGGAGGGAGAGACGGAGCATCAAGCATCGCAGCGTCTTCCAACTCCCAACTCCAACTGCCAACCCTTCCTCCCGCTGCAGAAATGACCGTTTACTCATTCTACATCTTCGACCGCCACAGTGCGTTCCCTCCTTAACCACGAAGAACAAAACTCCCGACTGAGAACCCCTCCAAAGCCGAGTGCATATACGCCAAGTCATGGCTCCCCGCCGCCTCCACGACGACACGATCCAAGGCAGCCGCCTCCGACGACGCCAAGCTCGTCTTCGGCACCGTCTTTTCCCTTCGAAACATGGTCCGCAAGCTAGGCGGTGATGACGATGCCTTCATCAGCTACCGCACCGCCCAGTACAAGCTGCATTTCTACGAGACGCCTGCGAACCTTCGTCTCGTCCTGATGACGGATACGGCTTCGGCGAGTATGCGTAATGTGCTGCATCAGATTTATATCAACCTCTGGGTGGAGTACGGTTCGTTACTCTTTTTTTTTTTTCTTTTTTTTTTTTTTTCCCTTCGTAGAATAAGGGGGTGGGGGAGGGTTGGGACGAGAAGCTGACGTGCGGCTTCTAGTCGTCAAGAACCCCTTGGCCCCCGTCGAGCACAAGGGCGGCGAGGGCGTCAAGAACGAGCTTTTCGAACTCGGTCTAGACCAGTTCATCCGAGGCCTCATGTGACGCGCCGACGCCTTCCGTCAACCATCCGTCGGTCCCAGCCACGTCTCGACATCCGTTACGTCGGGCCTCCTCTCCTCTCCCCTACATGCCGCGTCCGCCGAAACCGCGGCCGGGATCCCGAGAGCCTCCATCGTTGGACCCGAATGAGTCGCTTTCCGTGCGCCGCGACACACACACACACACACACACACACACATATGGCGCCTAGGACTAGTCTTCATCCGAGGCCACCGAGACTGGGGAGGCAGCAATCGACAGCGACGGCGATTCCTTGATCGTCACCGACTTCGAACCAGATGGACATAACCATGATTGCGGTAGTGTGCCGGCCAGCTTCCTCAGCTCCCCTGCACTTCTAGATGCCAATCATACATTTATGACCCGGTGCCTCCGCGAATATGATGGGATGCCGTGCCCCTGCATCAGCCATCAGCCCTGTAGAGACGGGAAGGGCCCCCACCGATGACGACGGGCCGCGGCAGCGGAGAGCTGCTCGTCATCTCTCGCCCATGGCCCTCCCCCACGCGCTTTCGAAGCTGCTCTCGGGATCCACCATGACGATGCTCTCTTCGCCGTGCCCACTCTGCCCGCGGGCCACCGGTGGTCGCGACGCCCCCGCAGCGTCCACGAGGCCCTCGTCCCGCATCTCGTTCTCCCAGTTGCTCGAGTAGACGACGGCAGCAAAGGCCTCGAGGTCGCGGACCGTCTCCATCTCCTGGAGGTATTCGTTGGGCATGCCGTTTCCAATGGCGTGAGCCTGGCGCGTCAGGACGGAGAGAATCTTGGGCAAAAGGACGGCCTTGGACCGCTGCTGGTCGCGGACTTGGTCGGCCATCTCAAACGCCTCGGACGCGAGCTTGCCGTCGACGAGTAGGGAGAAGGCGGCGTCGAGGACGAGCGTCAGGACGTGGCAAAATGCCGGCGACTCGATGAGGTCGGCCGTCTCGTCGAGGAGCCGTCGCAGGGCCGGCGACGACGGTTGGGAGGTGCCACCTTGAGGGGCGTTGTCGTCGAGGATGCCGGACTCGCGAATCACCTCGACCTCGAGCTCCGGCGCGGGAAGGACGAACCTAAGCCAGTCCGACGTCCGGCGCTCCTCGGGCGTGGCGCCCTCGACCAACCTCCGGACGTCCATGGTCAGCTCGCCGTATCTCTGGAAGGTGACGAGGTCGCGGGGGCTCAGGCCGCCGAAGACGGTGCGAACGGCGCTGTCGACGCGGTGCATCAGCTCGACCCAGCCCCTGTTAAGGAGCCACCAGCTAAAGGTCAAATATTTGCGATTGGTGTCGAAGTCGCAGCCGTACCCGTCGGTGTTGTCGTCATCCTTGTTCTCGAGGCTGATGGGGGCGTGCTGAGCGCCGGTGGCGAGCGACACGACACTGGAGAGATAGCTCCGCCGACCGAGAAGGTTCAGCTGAATGCGTGTCAACATGACGAGGAGAGCGAGCGTGTATATGAGGGTAAATGCTCTGGTGGCGGCTATCGACGTCGCGTCAGACTGGTGGGACACGGGTCACTCAGGGTATAGGGGGACCAGGGGCGCACCGCTGATGGCCAAGTCGTCCCAGAGCTGCCTCTTGGTCTTGCGCGACTTCTGGACGCGGCCATCCTGTACCGGCGAGTCGGCCGAGGCAGCAAAGGGCGAGGGCGAAGACGTGGCAATCTGGCTGACGTGGATGCCGCTCTCACTGTGCAGGCTGGCCATGCTCTTGCCATCCTCCTCGGTCAAAGTGGTATCGGCGATGCTCGGGGGTGCGGCGGAGTCGGACTTTGCGCCTCCTCGGGCCGACGTCTTCATCTGCTGAATCTCGTACGTGATTTGCTCCGTGTTGAGGACGGACAGGACGTTTGCGGTGGCGGTAGGGAGGAGGGCCAGGACGGTAAACGTGCAGTCCTCCTGGTTCTGTTCGAATCGGCGACGAAGGCTGGAGGTGGTCAGCAGGGATGGGACAGTAACTGGCCCCGGCTCGATTGAGACGACTCACTTCTCCTTGGCGATGCGGTCGCTGCTCATGCGCTCGCGGGCGTCATTGATCTTGGTGACGACGTACTGCCCAACGAGGTAGCCGGCTCCAACGACACCGATGCCTACGGCAAGCGGCGTCCGGTTATTGCGCAACCAGCGGCGAGCCGCGGAGAACATGGCGGGCGTAGGAAAGGGGGCATGCAGGAAAGAGGACGGCGGCGATGGTCGGTAGTCATGGGGTGGGTAGGAGGAGGAGGCTCGAGCATCGGCAACAAGGTCGAACGTCTGGCGATACCGAGGTCTGCCTACCCTGTACACATTTTCGGGTACCTGATCCTACCCTGTACCGTCAGACGAGGCACTCGCTCACACCTCATGTTGCACATGTGTTCCTCGAGCCCGCTTGACGAGGCGTCTCGAATCTTGCGGCGTCGAAGGGGGGTTGAAAGCTGATGGCTGTCTTTCTCGGGTGTGACGTCGGACCGAGACAGCAGATGGGATATGCGTGACGGGGGTGAAGGACTGTTGGAGAGCGTCCACGACAAAACAATCCCCGCCTCTTTTGCTCCCCCGCCTCCCCTTTCCCCGGATGACCTTTTACAAAAGCTTTGCCCGTCACGAAAAGGACAGGGTCAAAGGGCAGAGACGAAAGCAACTCTCTCACAAGGCAAAAGATATGGCTACGACGGTTCCCGGTGACACATCTCCTCGGTCAGGCTCGGCCAAAGCTGAACCCCCCGCCCTCTCCACACCACCAACGGAGACATGGCGCAACGTCTCCGCGTCTTTGATTTGACGCCGAAATATGTAATCGTCGAAATGGCCAGAAAAGAGGGAGAAAAAAAAATGAAATGAAAAGGCTTCGACAAGACGAACACGCCCTACGCGCAATTAAAGGCCACGGCGACACGTGACGCCGAGGCGTGGACCCGTCCGAGTGCTGCGTATGTACCGGATACTTGCTTCCCACTGCCCACTACGCCGGCGAATGCACCATGCTGTTTCATAGTGGAAAAGTCACGAATACGAATTGGCAATCCCAGCTCGCCGACTCGAAAACAGCACATGCCACCCTGTCAGTGCCGTCATCATTCGCCCTCTGCCCCTCGGACAACCCCCCCCCCCCCCCCCTTCCCCTCCCCTCCCGCTCCTCACGCGGGACGGATCACTCACTGACTTGGCAGCCGAATAACGTTTTCCCTATAGTAGAAATCATCCTGGCTATAAAACATGGCAGCCTGAACCCTCTTTCGACAGCCTCACTCACTCGCGAGCCGTCGAACTGCCAGCCCTTTTTTTTTTTTTTTTCTTGTAGCCTCTCCGCGCAACCGACCCGCCGCGCGGACTATTTCGGCCGTCGGCATGAAGCCTCATCCGTCGCGTCAACAATGTTGCATGCTATTCCCCTTGGAGAGAAAGAGAGAGAGAGAGTTCGATTTAAATTGGTTGAATTTTTCCTTTGTCTTCCCCCCCCCTTATCCCTGCCCAGCCGCCGCCGATCCTCGCCTGCAAAGCACTACGAGTACATCCACACTCCAAGCCGTCGTGACACAAACCTTCCATGGCCGAGGCGAGCGTCCCCAATGCGAACACTTGCATCCCCTTTCTTTTCTTTGCTGTCCTCTCGTCGACGACACGCGAGACGGGGTCTGTAAAGTCGTCGTATCATCTTCGTTGTACGAATACACGTTTTCCTTGTCTTTCTCTTTCTGCTATCGTCATCTGAGTTATATATGTAGATGCATGGAATACCAATCCTCACCCTCAACTCTTCACTCTTTTTTGACTCCCCAAATTCCCAGCATCACAAAAGCCAATCGGCACTTCGGGGGACCTCGGCGGAACGCAACCTCTCACTCTCACTCTCACTCTCATCCCCCCTCCCCTCTCTCTCCTCCTCTAAATCCAACCACGCACGCCCTGCATGGCGCGTTTACACACTCGTCCAATCAACCCCCGCAAACACGTTCCCACTGACAATCGACGTGCCAGATTTTGCTACCCTGCTCCTCGGCCCGTGGCTTGCTGGCTGACAAGCCATGGCGTGCACCGGACGTCATCAGGCTTCTCCGCTCCAAGTCACCAATTCGTCTCAGCCTGACCTTGGCCACCCCCTGGTCCTCGCCGTATCCCATCCGTACGAATAAGCACACTGCACATGTCCCGACCGGAATCCCGCACCTCTCTTCCTTCGCCTGGAGTGGAAGAAAGAAAGAAAAATGAAAAAAAAAAATGCCTATCTAACCTACTTTCTTTGCCTGCTCAGTCTCCACAGCCTCGCTGTAGGGCAAACACGTATTAATAGCAGACCTGAAGGCAACACACCTAGGTAGGCACCCAAACTCGTACATACGTGCATGACACATGCAGCATGTCTGTATCTGCTCATTCGTCGCCCTCAGCTTCATTACATACCTACATCCATACATACTGACATGAAAATACGCACAGGCCGATTACTCCTCCCTTCTTCCCCCCCCTTCTTTCCCCCCTCCTTGCCGCGACGACGAGAGCAGCATCATGATACCAGATCTGGCTCGCCAACGAGCCGTCGTAAACAATTCAAACTGCCGATAATATGACGGGCGATCCTACTATACACGATGCGGTAAATCATACCCTATCCCCCTCCTCCTGCCACCCTCCTCCTCCTCCTGTTAACACTCCCCCCCCCCTCCCCTCCCCCTCCTTGTCCCCTCCCCTCCCCTAAGCTATACCATCCAGTACCTACCTACCTACCTACCTACCTACCTACCTACCTACCTGCTGTTGTACACATGCGAGTTTATGCACGCACGTCTAATGTATGTACATAAATACTCTCGCAAATAAACGTCGTTGCCTCTCGCTACCCCTTCACATGCTGGCACGCCTCAGTGGCGCTGCCGCGACGGACCCCCCGCCCGCTGATCCCCGGCTGCAACTATGACAACAGGCCAACCAAGTCCGGACGTTCCACGCACCCACGCACGCGCTCTACAAGCACGCGGGGTCCCTTCTCCTCCTCGTCCTCCTCGTCCTCCTCGTCCTCCTCGTCCTCATCCTCGTCCTCCTCCTCCTCCTCCTCCTCATCATCATCATCATCATCATCATCATCTTCTTCTTCTTCTTCTTCTTCTTCCTTATTGAGCCTCAGGTTGTCGTCGGCTCTTGGATGATGCCTGCCTGTATTGTTACGCATCTGTAGACACTTCCTATATGCAGTAACGACTTCTATCCACTGCCTGTGCCAGACGCTGTCTCCCTACGTAGGTAGAGGTTGGCAAATAAACATCAAGAATAAATCGAATCTACTTCTTCTTTCTTTTTTTTCTATCAAAAAGGATGCCAACGACAAGTCACGAGTGTGTTGAACAAAAGAGCGACGTGAGGAAACCCCCCTAAAAAAAAAGTAAAAACACACCGCGCTTGGATATGCAACTAGACTAGCCTGCCAAGGCGCCCATCTACTCAAGCTCCAAGCCGGCCTGCCTCATCAACCCGTAGAAGACGCCCTGCTTCTTGTACAGCTTGGCCGGGGTGTCAAACTCGACCACCTCGCCCCTTTCCAACACAACCACCCGATCGCTGTCCAGGATGGTGTTGAGACGGTGCGCGACCGTTATGATGGTGCGGTTGGCGAATAGCGGCGATCGGAGCGTCGCCTGCAGCATAGCGTCCGTCTGCACATCCACCGCCGCCGTGGCCTCGTCGAGAACAAGGATGTTGGACGGAGTCAGCAGCGCCCGCGCTAGGGACACCAGCTGACGCTGTCCCTGCGAGAGATTCGAGCCTAGAGGAATCGGCTTGTCAACTGGAGCTTCCTCATCGTGGCATTTGCTTCCCCTCCGCAACAAAAAAGAAAGGGGGTGGGTGGGGGAAAAAAAGCAAAACGATCCATTCATCACACGACTCACCTCCTTCGTTGATTTTGGCCTCCAGACCGCTCTCCATCCCGGCAATGTGAGACTTGAGTCGTGCGTGATCTGCGGCCGTGTCAGCAACAACGAGCCAGAGTCGCGTACAACGGACCGACTCACCAAGCGCACTCCACAGCTCAGTATCGTCGTGCACGTGGCCCGGATCGAGGTTGTCCCGCACGGTGCCCTCGAAGAGGGCCGCGTCCTGGGGAATAATGGACAGCCGCCGGCGGAGATCCAGCAGGCCAATGGATGACGTGTTGAGCCTGTCAATGTCGATATGGCCCGTCGCCGGCTCGATGAGCCGGAACATGGCGAGGGTGAGAGACGACTTGCCGGCCCCTGTTCGCCCGACGACCCCAATCTTCTCGTGGGATTTGATGTCGAGGTTTATGTTCTTCAGCACAAGGTCCAGCCCCTCTCTGTACCGCGTGCTGTAATTCTTAAAGTCCACCTCGCCCTTCGCCGGCCATGCCACGGGCGGCCGCTTGCCGGGGATGATCTCGGCCGCCTCGCTGGGCAGTCTTGCGTACTCGAGAACTCGCTCCACCGAAACGATGTTCGTCTCTACTTCAACCGTCTGCCGCACGATCCAATTCAGAGACGTTGTGATCTGGAGAGCGTAAGACAGGGCAAGGCCGACGATGCCGGGACTGGGCATGCTGCCGTTTGCCACCGAGATGACGGGAAAGCCCGCAGCGGCCAGGATGACGACGGCGCCGATGAACTCCAGCCGGACACCCAGCCATCGATTCGCGCTGATGGAAGGATAGTAGGCACGAAGATTGGCGTCCACCCGCCACTCGTTCTCGAGCTCGAACCGCTGCTGCTGTCTGTAGGCCCGGATGGTGGTGACTCCGCCGAGAGTCTCCTGAAAGTGTGCATAGATGGGACTGCGGCTGACGCTGTCCAACCTCTTGAGCTCGCGTGAGGTCCTTAGATAGTATCGCTGGATCCAGTAGTATGTCAAGCTCAGGGGGATGATCAGTGCGATAAACGGTGGCGCCGACACGGAGATGACGACGAGCGTAAAGCCCGACTTGGCCATGTTGACGAAGAGCATGTTGAATGTGCGAGCCAAAACCTCATCGACGCGATAGATGTCACTGGCCACAAGGTCAGCATTGCGTTCTCGCGGTATGACCTGCATCATCGGCGTACCTTGAAAATCGATTCAAAATCCTCCCTGCTGGCGTCGTATCGAAAAATGACATGGGAGATCTGAATATTGCGTTGGCCATGCGCTCATGGAGCTTCCGGGATGCCTAAAAAGACGTCAGCGCGTGGTTGCGCGAAGCGGCCCTCCCTTGCCAAGGTGACGAACCTCTATAGAGCAAAAGATCCAAAGAATGAGCGTCTGGAGAACAGCCAGGGCGGAGCCTCCAATACCGAAGGCGAAGTAGATGCCAATATATTTCCCAACTTCGTCGTTTGAACCGCTTGACTGGTTGCGTTCCGACCACTCCTTCAGCCACACGGAGCCACCTGATGAAGCGAGTCAGAATTTGTCAAGACACCGACTTGTGCAACGGGAACGGTAGTTACCAATGTTTGCGGCCTGCGCGGCGAGCATCGCCATGATATAGACGGCGACTGCCGCCAAGTTGTTCTCCTTGGCATACTCGCCATAGACAGACCACTTGACCTTGCCCTGCTCGACAAACTCTTTGGCTTGCCGAGTGCGCGCGCTCCCGGCCACCTCCTCGTCCGTGAGCTTACCGCGTGGACCCCTGAAGCTTGCAGTGCTGGCCCGACGTAACGTTGCCATGCTGCTTGATCGAGGCTTGGCCACCGTCGACGAACCGGTGTTTATGGGCGCCATCTCGGGAACATGCTCGAGAGCCTCCATCATCTCCTCCTTGTCCTGACGGGCCTCCGGATCGATGACGGTCGAGGTTTCGCTGGGCGGGGAGCTGGATCTGCTGGCGCCCGACTCTTGACCCGCCGTCTTGAGAAGCTCGGCCACCAAGCCCTTGCTCGAGGCCAGCTGGCCGTACGTGCCCTTTTCGACGATCTCGCCGTCCTTGAGGAGGCTTATGTAGCTGGCCTGCTTTAAAACGGTAATGGCGTTGGTTGCCAAAATCCGAGTCTTGGTGGAGAGCAGCCCCCGCGGGCCAAGGACGTTGTCGATGATGTGCTTGCCGACGTGGGAATCAACTGCAGAGAGAACGTCGTCGAGAAGGTATATGTCGGCTCGGGCGTACACGGCACGAGCCAGGGACACGCGCGCCTTCTGGCCGCCGCTGAGCGAGATGCCGCGCTCGCCGACGACGGTCTCGTCGCCGTCGGGGAGCTGGGCAAAGTCATCCACCAGGGCACAAGCCTTGACCGTCCTCTCGTAGAACTCCGGATCATACCGATATCCGAAAACAATGTTCTCCTTGACGGTGGCGTTCAAGATCCAACTCTGCTGAGAGGCGTACGCGGCTGTTCCTCTGACCTCGACGCTGCCACTCACCCTGTACAGGTCCCCGAGGATGCTCTGAAGAACGGACGATTTGCCGGACCCTACCTTGCCGACGACGCAGGAAAGCTCGCCCTTGTAAGCGGTGAAGTTGATGTTTTCAAGGGCGTTCTTGTTTTCGTGACGATTCCAGGAGAAGGTACCGTTGCGAACGATGACGCTCTCCTCACCCAATTGATCAGGGGCGGGTTTCACGGTAATCGCGTCGGACTGAAGCTCCTCGGCAGTCAGGAAGTCGGTCAAGCGCCCCACAGCAACGGAAGCCTCGACGACAGCGGTGATGACCATTGGCAGAACAGCCAGCGGAAACGTAAGAAGGTTAAAGAGTGCTGCCTCGACGTCAGCATATGGATCCGCACGAGCACACGCAAGATTGTAAAATACGCACCAAGGGCAGGAAAGACAATGTCCGTTGTCAGCGGGCGATCCTGTGTGAGGACAAAGACGGTAAAGGTCGAGCAGGACACGAAGAAGGGGGCGGAAATCCAGGTGAAGTTGGCAAAAGCCTGGGTGGCGCCGATTTTGCGGAGATTCTTGAGCTCCTGCTCGTTCCTCACATAGTTGAGCTTGTTCATAAAGGCGGAGCCCCAAGCGTACAGCTTGATGCTCTTCATGTTGTTGATGATTTCGTTGATCAGCCTACTCCTGGCGTCCTTGTTCTTCATCTGATCCTTTTGCAGATTCCTCATGATCTTGGCGACGAATCCCTGAAGGGGCATCATGACGATCATGACGACGATGCCGGCCATCATGGACCACCCGACCAGGTTGTACAGCGAAACCATGCAGATGATGATCTGAAACGGGGAGGACCAGGCCTGATGGAGAAACTGAGTGAGGTCCTGTAAGCGCTGGGCGTCTACAGCCATGTAGTTCACAATATCACCAGTGGTCTTGGTCGAACGGCCCGCGCTGGACAGCCTCAGTGACTTTCTGTAAATGGAGGATGCCAATCCGCCCTTGATGCGCATTCCCGTCTCAAAGGACAACTGGAAGTACTGATGCTATAGAAAAGAGTCAGACCAAGCCATGGCCGGGGCAGAAGCGAGACACTCACAATCATGGTCGTCTGTAAGACGGCACAGGCGAACATGGCCAGCGAGATCGAGGCCCCCTTGATGACGGGTTGCGGAGTCTGGCCATGGCCGTAGGACGCGACGAAGGCAATGAGAAAACGTAGCAGCTGGGGCTGTATGTACTGCGTCAAGTCATTGACCACCTTGAAGACGGCACCCATCATGTAAGGGCCACCGTATGCTCGAAACATGGTGATCCAGAGAGAAGGCGACTTTGGACGGACTTTGAGCTCGTGGCGCCACGCGTCCTCGAAGGCATCGCCCGTGTTTTTCGTCTGATCCGGCTTGGCAAGGCCCCAGAGGTCGTTCTCGGTGAGGAACACCTTGTAGCCGTATCTCATCATGGGCGTCATCCATGAGAAAGCTAACCTGGAAAAGACGGTGGCGTACTCGACTGGGCACTCGTCATCCTCGGCGATGGCCTCGTAGCCGGTTGGCGCGGCGTTGCGCGGCCAAAGCCATTCGACCAGGAAGGCTGCAACGGCAAGAGCGAATCCAAGGCAGTAGATGACGAAGTACGACAAGTGCTTGTCGTATATCTGCTGAGAGATGAGAGAGCGTAGCTTGACCGTGAGCGAGATGATGAGGAGCAGCCAGTAGAAGAGGGCGACGCCGTTGGCGTGTCGCAGCCGCGAGTGCTCTACCCATTGAATGGAGAATATGACGAGCAGGGAAAAGATGGTGAGAACCGATGTCAATGCTCGGAAGTCGCCAAACCAAACACCAGGAAAGTTGACAATCTGGACGGCCAGCTGAGCGCAAACGTCGACGACAAGACCGGCGAGAAGAGACTACGCGTCTGTTAGCTGCCTGGGGAGTGCCGAGGATCAGGGAGTGACGAACCTGCTTGGTCCAGAAATGAAGGTTCTTGGACGTCGTTTCCAACAGTGGTCTCCTAAGCAGTAGCCAGATGGCGAGAGCGCCCAGAAGGATGCCGTAGACGGAGACGGCGGCAACCCAGACGTCAATGAAGCAGGGAGTAAAGTCGTAGCGGTATGGGCTGATAGGGCCCCATCCCTCCTTATTCCCGCACAGGGGTTGCTCGAATGTGGGCGACGCGGCAAGATAGCTGCTTCCCAGTTCCCGCAAAGGCCTCAAGCCCGAGAAGGAGCCGGAGGGCAAGAAGGCCTGCTGCTGGGTGTATGGATCCATGAGGTTGTCGTCGAGTCACCGCATAATCTGCGATTCGGAGGGGGACGTCAGTGAGGAAAACTCTCTCGGAGAAGGCGGTCGGGAGAGAGTCGGCACCGAATGGCAGGATCGTGTGCAGGGACGCGAAGGGCGGACGCTGGATGATGCGACAATCACGTCGTCGCGATGGAATGGACGAGGCCGAGCGGGAGCGTCGTGCTGTTAAGGGGACGAATCTAGCGCTTTGTCAGCGGCAGCTTACCTACATCGCTAGCTCGCGGGCGGGGTTCGCATCTGGTTCGGATGGCCAATCGTGGCCACGGCGTGCGAGTCGGCGCTCGGAGATCTCGGCAGTAATGGATTTGAGCGTGCCGTCCTCTCTGTGCCTGTGTTGCCTCTGTTACACGCCCTGTCTGCCTGTCGAACGCCGCATCTCACCGTCTAACAAAATTCTGCAAGGGGCTATGCGCCTGTCGACGACGCCACAATCTGCATTCAGCTACCTAGGTGTGTACAGTGGCCTGCCACGAGAAACGAGCAAAATCATGTCAACTGTCCGTATAAATTATAAGCGAAAATACATCTGCGTGCTCGTTTCGCGTGTTAAGTCACTGTACCTACAGAATAGGCATGATACCATCCATCTCACTGCCCGTCCAGCGTGCGCAGAAACTGTTCGACTCGCCTGGCCAGCCATTGGCGAGCCTCCTCCTCCAAGACGGTATGGCCCGTGCCGGGTATCAGCCCGGAGAGAGGACTCACAAGGGCATTCGCGCTACGGTACTTGGCGTTCAGCGCCGCCTGGTCAATGTTGGGCGGCACAAACTCGTCCCGCTCCGAGTGCAGCACCAAGACTGGCTTCGTGAATCTGTGCCAGAACCGGGCGACCGTCTCGTCGTCCAAGTCGGAAGAGAAGTAGTCGTCGTCGCCCCTGGCGCGTGTCAACCCTGCCTGTTCGTATCTAGTCACAGACTTGTCGACGGCGGAACGCCTACCCCTTGGCCCAAAGCGAATGCAGTCTGTAGGCCGACACAGGGGCCCCAAGCGCGCTGGGGACCATGTTACGAGGAAGGCAATCGTCCGCCTTGCCTTGCGCAATCCAACTGTTAGCCAGGTCCAGAGTCGCTTGAAAGTCTGGCGAAAACAAGTCCAAAGACTCCCGATCTGACACTGGCGCCTGTAGGATGAAGCCGTCTACAGGTGGACTATTGTGCTTGGCGGCGTGCGCGTATTCCATGCAGTCCTGTGGCCGACCGTTAGCGGCCGCCGTGAGAGGCCAGGCAACGTACTTGACAGCCGGTTGAATGGCCAAACAAGACAATCTTCTCCCTGCCCAGACCGCGGAGATGGTTGACGAGGGCCGCTATGTCCTCCACGTCATTCTTGAGGCTCGACGTGCCGAACCCGGTAAATGCGCTTCTCAGCCGTATCTCAAAGACGGAGTAGCCGAGGTCGCTAGCCTCTTCTAGCCGTCTCGATACCGTGAGGATATACGGCGTCGTGTGCGGACCGTCCGAGAGGCCGCCGATGAAGATGACGGCATTGCGTGCCGACGTATTGCCCAATTCATAGGCGCAGGTGCCTCGGGACGGGGAGCGGTACGGATGGACGAGCACGGAGAATGGCGCGTCGCTCGAGCCCATGGTAAAGCAAGCAGTGAGATCGCTGCTAACGAGGTCGATGAGGTGATGAGATCATGAGAGCATCCACGAGGGCTTGATAATGAGTCAGCTGATGATTGCCGATGTGCAAGCATCTTATCGCCACGTGAGATGCTGGCGAATTTTCACTTGACGACCAACCTCGCGTCCAAGCCTAAGCCAAAAGCGGCTCTCAAAAGATTGACCCTTTCTCGCGGCTGCCCTTTGCCCGTGATGCATCTGCTAATCTGCCGAGCGACGCAATCTTGCTGGCCCTGTGCGGATACGCGGCTGCTCATCCATATAGCCTCGCTCGCTAGCATCCTCACCTCTCTCGCATAACGACCCGCATGCGCCCACCTACCTACCTATTTGCCCATTCAACAGCCCAGACAGTTCACCGGGTCTCTGCCTACACGTAGCCGCCGTCATACCCCTTTCAGTGTGTGGTTCAGAGACCTCCCCTTACTTGCCTCGATTTGTCACGGTCTAGCGCTTCTCCTTTGCCTTGCGAGGAAATTGACCTGCTCCGTGCGTGTTGGGCTTTGCTTCTCCTTCGTCGAAGCATCCCGCAGAGCACGGCCTGGATCGATATGTCGTCAGGGTGATGACCACGAGAGATCTTCACATCAACAGAAGTAGCTCGGCTTCCCAACTACCGACAGCCCCTTCCAAAGCCGCGGCAGCAATATCAACATGACCAAAACTGGCATCTAGGACACCAAATCATCATGGGCACCTTTATCGAACCCAATAACAGCTGTTGTACAGCCGATCATTGACGTGCGAAGCTGCGGACTTTTTTAAAGTTGCAGTCTAGTGGACTACAACTGACTTCAGTCAAAGAATCTTGAGTCGGTATTAAGTCGGATGTTGACTATTGGCGTGATCAACGTTTAAAGACGGCCAACTTCCCGAGCCAAAGGTATCATGAAGCTGCTTAATACATGTAGTGAGTCCCCGTTTGTCTTGGGCTCGGTGCGGCTTGGAAGTGTTCCGTCGGCGAACCGAAAGATCGTTGCTTCCCACTAGACGTGAGCTTTCCGGGCTACCTGGGGTTTTGGCTCTGACGAGAGCAACCAGCTTGAGACCGGCCTGGCCGGGCCAACATAGGGCCGGAGTCACGTGTCGTTTGCTATCAATCAGCACGGCAGAGACGGCGGTTCGAGGGTCGCACTCAGATATTTGGGTCTGAAGTTGCCACGATCGATTACCCAAGCTGTGGACGACGCCGATGATGCAGCCGCTTGTATTAGCTTTCAGGTCCATCGTCCCGCCCATCTAACGCCGGACTGGCAGAAACAGTGCGAATCACTGTACGAAATCATCTAGCCAACTCGACTTCCAAACCGCAGTGTCTCGCATACACTCGCCTGTCAAATAGCAGTCGGTATTCGCCAAGCTGCGGACATGCGAGGTTAGCTTCCTTGGAGACGATGAATGCGTGTCGGGATCGAAATGCACTCTTCCACCTGGTTAGGAGTCGCTCCTCCCAAAGGTCTCCTCCCCCTCTGACGCCTTCCAGCTGAAACCATGTTGCGTCCAACTGAGCCAGCTGGCTATTCGCGACGCGTTGGAGCCCGAGGCTACTCGACAGCTTCTCAATCTCACCAGCCAGCTTCAGGCAATACTGGAAGAGCAGGTGAAGCAGAATCCGGAAGCGCTGGATGAAAAGCTTGCCGAATATGTCTTCTTTCCGCTGCATCATGTCTTCCGCCAGATGGACCGATTTCCGTTTGCTATGGTCGAAAATTGTGTCAAGTGCCTCCGCATCCTCATTGCCTACGGCTGGAAGTCGAAACTCTCCGCCCAGCTGGTGCAGCAGATACTGAGCCTTCTCACGTTCATCATCGACGGAACACCGGTCTCACGGAACAAGCGAGAGCCTCCTGAAGAAACTGTTCTTGAGGCATTTCGCGCGCAGACGGTCCTGCTGAACACGGCGGCCCTTTCGCCCACTGCCGCTGCGGGCCTGGCGGAGCAGGATGCCATCCCGATGCTCGGACACTCCATCACCGTCATGCTCGATGGCGCTGGTGACGGCCCGAGCCCCTTGATCCAACGGGAAGCTCTGTTGTCCTTGCAGACCCTTTATTCCGCTCTCAAGGATCACGAAGCTATGGCCAAGTTTCTCCCGGGAACCGTCTCCTCGCTGACGACGATACTGTCCTCGCCGAACCGACACAAGACGGCCGTACTGGTACAGGCTCTACGCGCATTGCAGATTGTAGTGACACGAGTCCTGGGCGACTTGAGGACGCGATCAATCCTTGCCCGGGCACAGAGCCAAGGAATAGAACCGGAAAACGATGAGAGCAAGGCTCTTAGCCCAGCATGGCTGAACGCCACGGTTTCGCAGGTCAAGTTGGCCTTGTCAAAAGTCATGAAGCTTCGCACGCTGGACGCGAACCCCGTGCGCGAAGCGCTTGGCAAATTCTGTGTTTTCCTCCTTGACGAATGCCACACCACCCTCTCAAATTGCACCTCAATTCTTGTCGAGACTGCCATGATTCTCGACATCCATGTTGATAAGACGGATCTGAGACAGACAAGCCTGCAGCATCTCGTCAACATCTACCCGGAACTGGGGGAAACGGTCAAAATTACTCTTTACAACTGGCTGTCCAGCCTGCCACGAGTTATGCAGATGGACGATAACGACAAAAAGCGCGTCGCGGTACAGAATCTGGCAAATGGCATTGGCCTATTTCGGAGTCTGGGTCTCGGATCCGCGACTCTCGATGAATCGTTGTCCGTAGCACTCAAAGACAGCATGGTGTCGCTCCTACTATCGTCATCGCCGCCGAAGTCTACGAGTAGCAACCAGCTTCTGCTGCATGACGGCGCTTTAACGCTGGAGACGACGACAAAGAACCAGTTTCGGTCAGTCTTACTCACACGCGAAAGCCACAAAGAACTGCGGACCGAGCTAGTGAGCCTCATAAGCGCACTCGGCTCTGCCTCTCAGAAGGCCGAAGTCGCTGCTGGCCTGATGGAATGCGTGCGAGAATCGTCGTCTGCCGATCAGGTGGCTGCCATGTGGCTTTGCTTTGAGCTCATCAAAGCTGCAGATCAGTCATCTGACGACACGGCCGCCTTCTTAGACATGTCTTTACTCGACGAGCCTGCTAAAGATACAGAAGCCGTCTTCAACGATCTGTATACGTTTGCCGTTCACGTACTCGAGTCTCACGCGGATTGGGGCTCACAGGACTGGCGTTGCGAGGCCCTGTCGATAGAGGTCGCCGCATATGCGGCACACAAACTTGGACGCTCTTACCGACCCGAGCTCATAGATGTACTCTTCCCCATTGCGACGTTTCTCGGATCCGAGAACTCGGTGCTGCAGCATCACGCCGTCACCGCGTTGAACGCCATTGCATCCTCGGTTCAGTTCTCCAGCGTGTCGGACCTGATTATCGAAAACGTCGACTACATGGTAAACTCGGTCGCGCTGAGGCTGAATACGCTAGATGTTTCGCCGGCGTCGATGCAGGTGCTACTGATGATGGTGCGCCTGGCGGGACCTCGCTTGATACCATTCTTGGATGACGTTGTTGATTCAATCTTTGCGGCGTTGGAGAACTACCACGGATACCCGATCTTGGTGGAAAGCCTGTTTGCGATTTTGAAGGAGATGGTAGACCAGGGATCGCGGACGGATGCTTCTCTTTTGACCGACGCAGAACGGGCAATTGTGAACCATAAGAAACAGCCATGGAAGGACCCAGGATTGGACGGCATTTTGGAGTTTCTGGACAAGCGCGCAGAGCGAATGGCGCGTGCAGCTGCCGAAGCCGCGAACGAGCCAGTCGTTCAAGGCCATCCCAAGGAACCGTGGAAGTCCGCTTTTACTACGACCGAAGACGACTGTGAGGATTCCGATTCGCCCGACCAGGCGGAGCCCGAAAAGGGCGACGAAAAGCCACCTAGCTCTCCAACCTACCAGCTCGTGCTCCGGATTGCGTATCTGGCCCAGCACTACCTGACATCGGCGTCACCGATGCTCAGAAGGTCGCTCCTGGAACTTGTCACAGTTGCGTCAAGGTTACTCGCCGGGGATGAAGATTCCTTTCTTCCCCTCGTCAACGCGGTGTGGCCCGTCGTCATCAGCAGGCTCTACGATGGCGAAGCCTTTGTCTCGATTGAAGCCTGCTACGCATTATCGAGTCTTTGCGAGGCGGCCGGCGACTTCATGGGCTCTAGGTTCAAGACTGAGTGGGCTGACGGATTGCACAAATGGTGCCGTACGGCCAAGCAACACTCCTCCTCTCGCAGCTCGACGAGCTTCCGAGCGGTCGTGGAAGGGAGATCAGAAGCTGGCGATGGCGGGTCCGTCTTGATACCTGTCTTGTCCGCCGGGGGTCTCGGAGGCAAGGAAAAGGCGCTTGAGGTGCACAAGAAAGACTCAGAGAGCAGCCTCGGGCAGCATTCATCCCCGGCAAGGATATGGGCTGCGGCGGTCAAGCTGTTGACGTCGATCGTCTCGTACGTGAGAATCGAGGACGAAATGTTTGACGACATACTGGACCTATTGTCGGACACGCTGGAGGAGAACGACGAGGTTCGGGAGGCACTGGAGACGATCAACGAGGATGCCGTCTGGTTGGTCAGGTATGAGAGGGGATACATCGATCCGCTACCGACGCCGCAAGGGGAGGGCGCCAACTTTGTCGAGATGAAGCGGATGCCCCGAATTTGAAGCCGGTTCAAGAGCTGTATTGCCATTGGCATTATCTATCATATCTTAGGGATGCCCGTCAGGAATCCTTGTACTACCGCCGTCATCAGCCGGTTGGCGATGGCTTGAGGTGGGGGAACGCGTAGGCCTGCTCTCTCGTCTTGCACATCCGACATGGGCGCGGACCGGACAGTCGCTTCGTCTAAGGCGTTTCGGACCTCTTCCAGGGAGAACCAGCTGGCGCTCTCAAGTTCCTTGTCATTGAGCACAATGTCCTCGTCGCCCGGTAAGGCCTGAGCGACGGCGCCAAGCATGAGACTGGAGGGATACGGCCACGGCTGCGTCGAATGAATGACGACCCTCCCAACCTTGACGCCCGACTCCTCCCAGACCTCTCGCCGGACGGCCTCCTCGACCGATTCACCGGGCTCAAGGAAGCCGGCGAGACAGCTATACCACCTCGGCGGATAACGGGCCTGTCTTCCGAGCAGGATGCGGTTCCCATCGGCCGACACGACGGCGGCTATCATGGTCGGATCGGACCTTGGGAAGCAGACGTTGGAGACGGCGCGGTGGGTAGGGCATTCTTCACCCTCTGCTGACGGACAGATTCGTTTGTAGCCGGCTTGGACCGAGAGCGTGGGGCGGCCGCAGCCGGCGCAGAAGGGATTGCGTGTGTTCCAGTCTATCATGGATCTTGCCTGGGCAAAGATGGAGGCTAGTGGGGTGGAAAAAAGGGGGGATGGGGGGATGGGCGTGCATTAGCCGGAGAATGCCGGACGGTGCCGACGGGCCTCACCGGCTTCCGGGCTGAGCGTCATGCTCCTCGGATCCGACAACAAGGAGAGACCGTTTGCCGTCTGGCGGTCCATAAAAGTCCTCGCGGCTTCCTCCAACAGGGGCTGTCTCGGAGTAGCATCGATAGCAAAATAAGGCCGACCGTAGACGACTCCATGAGACGAAGTCTGGATACCAGCTCCCCCATCTTCGGCCTCAGCCACACCGAGAAAAACGACAAGCGGCGCGGTAGCAGAAAAGACAGCATCGCCAACCAACAAGGCCACTTGCTGGAGCGAGAAAAATGCCAGACTCTGACCATCGACGACCCAGGGAGCCAAGCGATGGAAGACGACGAAGCGCGTCGCCGGAGTCGCAACCGCGCCCTCGAGGAACAGCTCGTCAGTCCGTAGGAAGGAATAGCGGTTCAGCCGACTGCCGGCGTAGTAGTTGACCGGCTCGCTGCCGAATCGTACACTGAGAAGGTCTGTCGTGGAGGACATATTGTTTTTTTTTTTTTCCCCGGTGTCGGAGGCACGTGATGGAAAGAGGATTCGAGGGAAGAGAAGGGGGGAGGAAGGGGGAAGAAGTGGCAGGAGGGGGGAGAAGGGGGGAGGGGGGGCTCATCGCCGAGCTTCCCGAGCCGCACTTATATAGTGTTTTTTTTATTTTGGCTTCGGTGCCTTGCATGCATGTAGATGAGGTCATCTTCGGTATGCAGGGCCGATGGCCGGCGCGTGGGCTGTCTGTCGGCTGCAGTAATGGCTGCAGTATATGTATGTATGTGTGTGTCTCCGTCTCGGCTTCATCGCCGGTGTTGCGCTACGATAAACGGAATTTGTAGAGCGAGGGGTTGCGCTTGGATCTACTAGACGACGCCCTTTTTATTTTTTTCATTTTTTTTTTAGTTGGCTTTCGCTCTTGGAGCCATCAATGGATGGTCGGCTAGTCTGGCGGCAGACTCCGTTCGGTCCAGAACCTCAACCCCAACTCACCCCTTGACTTTGCATCTTCATCCATCAAATATACCTGTTCGTTCCCTTCGACCTTGAACGACTTCTGACCCGGAAGAAGGCGTCGCATAGTCGCCGCCATGGCGCCTCTCACGCCGCTCTTCCCGGTCGACGCCGAGGCCGTCTCCGGCATTTGCGGGTAAGGATACCCCTTCCCTCGCCGGCTCGGCTCCATGGGACACAAACTGACGCGTGCTGCCCCTAGATCCATATCCATTGCCTGTTGGGGTCAGTGCCGTGCGGTGCTCAAGAAAAATCAGGACCCGAGGCTGACGATGCACCCTCCTCCCGAGCAGTCGTTGTCTTTTCACCACAGATCATCCAACAGTTCCGCCAAGGAAATGCCGACGGGTTGTCGGTGCAGTTCATCGCCATATGGCTGCTGGGAGACGTCTTCAACATAGTCGGAGCTGTTCTGCAGGGAGTTCTCCCGACCATGGCAAGGCGCCCGTGTCGTACCGACGAGAGGTCCGAGGGCTGACGAGACGGGGCAGACGATACTGGCGATATACTACACCTTGGCCGACTTGGTGCTGCTGGGTCAGTGCTTCTATTACCGCGGCTTGCGGTGGCGCGACGACACAGCGCCAACGTCAAACCCCATCGAGGAAGCCGACGACGAGCGGACGCCACTGGTCGGTCGTCCGACGGCGGGCGAGACGCGGCCATCGGACTGGACGGGCCTCTCGCCGGCTGTGGGTCACCATGTCACCGAGGCAGCCCCGGAGGAGCGGCGGGCGCGGTCAAGTCGGTTGCAGTCAGCCGTGTGGAACGCAACCGTCATCGCCATGGTGTGCTGTGCCGGCATCGCCGGCTGGCTCCTAGGCGGGCGCAGAGGCGAGCCGGCAGACGGGCCGGACAACAGCCTGGAGCTCAATGTGGCGGGCCAGGTCTTCGGCTACCTGTGTGCCGTGGCATACATGGCGTCGCGCGTGCCGCAGCTGCTGCTCAACTGGCGGCGCAAGACGACTGAGGGCCTGAGCATGCTGTTCTTCCTCTTCGCCTGTCTGGGCAACGCCACGTACGTCTTATCCATCCTGGCCTATGAGCCGAGAGGTTGCGTCGACGGCTCATGCCACGCGGGTGCCGTCTATGGGCGACACGT
This sequence comes from Ophiocordyceps unilateralis, assembly GCA_001272575.2. Classification (NCBI taxonomy): domain Eukaryota; kingdom Fungi; phylum Ascomycota; class Sordariomycetes; order Hypocreales; family Ophiocordycipitaceae; genus Ophiocordyceps; species Ophiocordyceps unilateralis. The sequence goes on along the minus strand of LAZP02000100.1, from coordinate 17,767 downwards.
GCTCGTCAATCTGAGCTGGTTGTTGGGTAGCGCAGTGACGCTGTTGATGGACCTGGTCGTCTTGGCGCAGCACTTGGTCTACAAGACGGAGGACGAAGATGACGACGACGGAGGCCGGGTGAGTCCGGGTGAAGACGGATGGGAAGGTCGGCCGATACTGGAGCGGGGCGACACGGACACTCGGTGATGGCGGCGTCCACAGTTGTGTAGGTATGTAGATAGTACGAGCTTCTGAAGATATCTTGCCAACTCACTTCACGATGCAGATGCCGGGGGGACCGGATCAAATGCTCGGATTAACTCAAGTGCGTTAGTCAAAAGCGGACTAGCGCCGCCGAAATTTTCCGGTCCACATAAAAACCTCCCATCTCGACTCGGCCTTGACTTTTGCTTTCTCTTTTCTCCCTACATCAGTAAGGGTTATTACTACACCGTCAAGTGTTTTAATAATTCCAACGGCGGCTCCGCGCAAGCGGCTTGCTGAGGGTTACTCGATAATTACGCCGTGGGTTTCCTTCCGTTCCCGGCCTCCCAGAGAAACGATGACTGCCTTTCCTACCAGCCGCCGACGTCGATTTTGAGGTCTGTGGCTGTGGGGTGGTTTCGACATGCGAATCGGTGTTTTTGTTTCATCGGATGCAAGAGCACTGAGTCTTTAGTTTTATTCTTTTCCCACGCTCTATATTTGTAGTCTGGCAGCCGTCGGCATGAAGATACCTGTACTTGGCTAGCCACGATTTCAAGCAAGCCACTGCAAATTTTGACGCCCAGCACTCGCTCCCATCCTCCCCTGATTCGCGCACGTGACATTGTGCCCCCCCCAGGCCTGGCCCTTCGATGCACGGACCCTGGGATTTTTTTTTTTTTTAAACACCACCTCAGTCCCTTAGACATCCTCCGCCATAGCTTATCCGGACCGTCGTGGCCTCTGCTGCTGCTGCGTCCGCCTCCTTTATCGCCACCATGTCGTCGCTTTGGAACGCTCTCACCGGGAGCAGCAAGTCGTCACAGGGCCAGGCTCAATCTGCCGTTCAGACCCGAGCTGTCGGCCAGACGTCGCCGGGCCTCAGCGAATTCGCCGAGCCTGAGCCTGAGCCTGAACCCGTCAAGTCGCCGTTGTCGCTGACGCCGGGAACCGACGCCTACCTGCACAGTTCGGCCTTTGCCGACCCGTCGCAGCTGCACCCTCTCGCGGGCCTCGACAAGAACGCGCTCGAGTATCTGACGCTCGACGAGTCGGCGCTGTCGGACCTACCCGGTGGCCAGTCGGTGCTGCCTTCGCGGGGCTTTACCGACGATCTCTGCTACGGCACCGGCATCACGTACCTGATGGCCTTGTCTATTGGCGGCGCTTGGGGCCTGCAGGAGGGGCTGCGAAGGTCGGATGGCCAGCCGCCCAAACTGCGCCTCAACTCGGTCCTCAATGCCGTCACCAGGCGTGGACCTTTTCTCGGCAACTCGGCCGGTGCTGTGGCCATCACGTACAACTGCATCAACTCGCTCATCGGTCATGTGCGTGGCAAGCACGCCGCATCGAACAGCGTCCTCGCCGGCGCGCTGAGCGGCATGGTCTTTAAGAGCACCCGAGGTTTCCGACCAATGATGATTTCCGGCGGCATCGTTGGGTCCGTTGCCGCCGTATGGGCCGTGAGTCTTGGGACAAAGAGTCTCGTCACTTGGTATGCTGATGAATGGGCAGATCTTTCGGCGGAGTGTCTTTCCCGTGCCTGACCGCGGCGCTCCGATGGTGACGCTGTGATGGATAAGGGTGACCATGACGAACATGTTGCAGCGATTCCTCTCATACTTTGCAGGTATCAGGTATAAACCCGGGCGCCGGCTTGCAAGAGCATGCCTGACATGACGGTTGAATCGGCGGAGGGGGGGAAAAGGGGTGGAGGCGTCATGTCTTGTACGAGCCGAGTATTGCAGCGTCGGCCGATATCCTATGAAAAGGCGTGTACATTAAGCCACGGTTCAGCGAGCATTAGATCGCTTAGGGAGCGGCGTCTGGTTTACAATGTTTATGCGATTGGATTGGGCTTCTCTTGTTTGGCCAAGGTGACGACTGCGATAGGGAGCGACGACGAGGCGATAAGGTGTGGTTCCTGCCGTTGTCCTCTCATATTGCCTTCCTATGACTCAATGCTTACCTATTCTGGACGGTGGACGATAGGAGAAATCTACGAGCGGCTACGCCGTTTGCAGCAACAGAACGTGCCGCCGCAATCTCGCCTCATGTTACCTCACCTCACCTCGCCTCAGACTACCTCATCGGTCCGCCCAAAGCCATCCACCCATCCAGCCTCGCCACCGAGCAATCATTTCCACAATGTGTCTGCCGTGCTTTCCCTGGACGTGGACGCAGTACGAGGATCCGCTAGACTCGATGCCGCCGCAGCACGTCTGGGTGCGTGAGGGTTCTTCTTGGGCCATGGTCAGAGCTGTGAGTAGGACTTGATCTCTATGTTGCTGCCTCTCGTTTGCGTTGCTAGAGTCTCCAGCGGCTATATGATTTTTTTTTTTTTGCTGTGCCTTTCGGCCCATTGTGTGGGTGTTTATCAGGCCAGGCCCTGTGAAGAAATCAATATTGTCCTCTTTTTTTTTTTGCCAGCTGTCGACTCGCGAGGCAAACGCCCCCGTCTCATCTTTTCCTGCCTCTTCCTCTCCTTCCCCTTCCCCTTCCCCTCCACACAACACACACACACACACACACACACACACACACCTTGATATCCTCTTTTCCTTCACCTCCTCTGCCGCAGAATCGTGCGTGCAACCTCGGGACATTCACCTCGCGCACGAGCCTCCCCTCGTCTCCCCCCTCAAAAAAGTGAGATATGCCCGCTGCCCAAGGTGAAGCAACAAAGTCCCCCAAGACGCCTCGTCGTCTCCGATCTGGAGACAGCCTCAACGCCCGGCAGGTGCGTTTCGAGGCGGAAAGAGACGAGGCGTCGACCAAGGACCGGCAGCCGACCAGCTTCCCTCAGGTCGGCCCAGCGCCTGTCTCCGGCGCTGCTCAGGGCTGGCACACGGCTGCTGACCCTACTCGCAGCCTAGGTAGTGTTGCTACCGGTCCGGCAGCTACTCCTCACTTTTTCAACACTGCCGCAAACCAGCATCATCATCCCCCTCACTTTGCACCAAACGTCACCTTCATCGGTCAACCTCAGCCTGTCATGCCGGATTACTCGAACACGGCGCCTCACCCTGTTGGCTTCAACTTCCAGCCGCCCGTTCCTGACACCACGTTTGGGCCCATGTCGCACCTTTTTGTGCCTCGCTTCGATGCCGTTCCGGTCGGTCAATCCAACGTCCACTTTGTTGCTTGTCCTCCTCGAGTCGAGCCCCTTGCCGCCACCTATCCCGTCATGGTGCCCCAGACGCTCTTTACGCCTACCTACAACTACTATGCAAGTGCCGACGAATTCTAGCATATAATTTTTATTTTTTTTTGCTGAACTTTTTTTTTTTTTTCAACTTTTACTTTTTTCTCCTCTTCGCTCTCCTCCTCGCGCTGCCAAGTGGCTCACCCTTCAGCTCTCCCCATGCGTGCCTCCAAGAAACCATCTGCTAACTTTCAATTTGCAGACTCCATCCCCGGCTGGTCCTCATGGAATCGTCCCTGGCGCCTATCCCGCCGGTCCGCCTGGATATGTTTTCGCACCCCAGGCCTACGCAGCCCAGCAGCAGCAGCAGCAGCAGCAGCCCATCATGATCAACGGCCAGGCTTACGTCCCCGTCGCCGCGGCTCCTGGACAGCCCTACCCCCCGCAGATGATGCCAGGAGGCTATGCGATGGTCAACGGGGCCCCGGTCCCGGTCATGACGCCAGGTAATGAGAACAAGCTCCCCGACGTGTCGGGAATGAGCCGTACCCCCAATGAGGAGATGTTGCGGCAGATTCAGTTTGCCCATGAGAACAAGCTCTTCGAGCCCCAGGACTTTAAACCTGGGGATGACGATCCGAGCCGTTTCTACTATGTGCGAGAGCTTGACGGTAACTGGACTCAGCGCAACCGCTATACTATTGACAGTCTGGCCTGCCGCTGGTACGTCACCGACGAGGGCTGGTTCTACGCCGTCCGTCTGCCGGACTAAGCCTGCGGATGGGAACTTGGCCGACCTTTTCACGGTACACGGAACCCCGGCGGTCAGTACTCCCCCTCTGAAATTTCAACACTTGTGGTAAACAGTTGCTGACATGGCAGCCGACGTCGGCTGAGGCAGACGACGCCTCTGATGGCTTTTTTGAGAGACGCGAGACACGGTTCGCTTTTCCTTTTTTCGTCATGTTCGGTTCTACGCAGCCGGCGCGTCTCTCTCCTGTACAATAACGAGGCCTGACATGATCGGATTCCCCCTAGTTTGACCCCAACCCCGAGGTTTGCCTATTGTGACGGAGCTATGACAACGACGAGCTATTCCCTGCAGGGAATTCGACGACCTGGAAACGAAGATTCGATTTTTTTTTTCTTACAAAAAGGACATGCCCGAGAAATAAAAGAGAGAAAAGGAGTCGATAAAAAAAGCCCGGTTCTCAACAGCAAAAGGATGTGAAAAGCAGAAGAAAAAAAAAGGGGATGGAGAGGGACAGTGGTGGTCAGCAAGGTCGTCTTTTTTTTTGGGGGGGGGG
>LAZP02000100.1:0-12728 GCA_001272575.2 Ophiocordyceps unilateralis | reverse complement strand
GGGGGAGGGGGGAAGGAGGGGAAACAACGCCAAGATACCGTCGCCCGTCCACAAGACGAAGCATCGGGACATTATTCCTCTGCCACGATAAAAACAGCCATCGTCGTTCAGTTGACTCTTGTCAGACTGGTCGGCGAAGCGGGTGGGCCTCGGTGTTGAGGACCCAGTCGTCTAGGCTGATGATGTCTGGGGGTGAGAAGATGAGGTACAGGTACTTGAGCGTCTCGGCCATCCAGAAGCTCTAAAGGGTGTTGGGGGGGGGAAAATGGTGAGCGTTCCGAAAGATTGAAAAGAGAGGGGAAAGATAAAAAAAAAAAAAAGATGACACACCTCCATAGAGTCGAGCTTTTTCGTCTCGGCCGTGACTGTCACGTCGGCAATGGCCGAGTTGGCAAGGGACGTCTCGGTAGCCTTCATGATGCTCTGGAACATATCCCACGCCAAGTCCTGCAGGTCCGGACTGGCGGTGATGCGGTAGAGGACGAAGAGGCTCTCGAGGGCCTCGGGACGCAAGAGGTAGCGGGCATCCGTCGCGGCAGCGAAACCCTTTGGAAGCTTTTCGTCTCCGCTCTTCTGCCACCGGGCCTCGTCCCAGGGACAGGGGTCGAGGGTAGGGCAGGTGACCATTTTGAAGATCTCGGGCATGATTCCGGTTGGAAAGGCAGAGTAGGCCCAACCGCAGCCGCGGGCGAGACGGTCGCCGAGGGAGACGTGGCTATCGATGGCGAGGAGACGGCCTCCGAGGGCCATCATTCCGCCGGCGAAGCACGTCAGGTGCTGGCTCTCGGGCACGCGCTTGGTGTCTGCGTTTGCGTGCCAGTCGCCGGCGAAGAGGACGTCGCGCTGGTCGGGGAGCATGGGGCGGAAGAGGAGGTGGCGGATGGCGGCATCCATGGCGCCACGGTAGAGCCGTTCGTACGTGTCGTCGACGCCGCCGAGGAGGGCGTGCATCTTGGGGAGATATTCGTAGAGAGAGTCGGCTAGGGCGCCGAGGGTGAAGTGGCTGTCGGTGGCGCGCTCGTTGTAAAAGTCGAGTGTTGTCGGCCACATGCCCGGGAGTAGCGTGTCGTTCTGGGTGCGGTCGAGGAAGCGGGTGATGCGGTCGGTGGCGTCGTAGAACTTGGACTCGCCCGTTAGCTGAGATAGGCGCGTGAACTCGAGGCAGAGCGACGCGGGTGAGGCTGAAGGGTCGTTGAGGCCGGCAGTCTGGCGACCAGCGCGGGCGGCCTTGAAGTCGAACCAGAAGCCCGGCATACGATTCGGGGTGTCGAAGGCGTGGTAGAGCATCTCGCCTAGCTCACGTGCCTTGGCCAGCAGTGCAGCGTGGCCGCTGAGGTCATAGGCGCTCAGGAGGCCGCCCAGATGGCGAATGGTCGTCTCAAACAGGTTGGCCGAGGTGGCGTCGGAGGCGGCCCAATCAAGGGCAGAGACGGCAGTAGAGGCCTCGGCGAACTCGTCTGCAAAACCCATAATCCACAGCGAGTCGAGCGAGTCGACCAGGGTGGCGGCCCATCCGCCAAAGGGATCACGGCCGGTGCCGGACACGGGGGCGAGCTCATCCCGCATCCAGGCCAGTCGACGGTAGGCATCGTAGCTGCGCTTAAAGGCAGATCGCACAGCGGCCCGTCGCTCCTCGTTGCGGTGCGACTGTTGGAAGGCTGAGACGGGAGCCTGAACCGGTGGTAGCCGGCGAGGGATGCCCGAAGGTAGCTGCTTGACGGACAATGGCGGGAAGAACAGCTCCACGGTGGACCAGTCAAACGAGGCCGGGACGAAGGCGGGCGGTGAAGCGGTAGACGATAGCGGCGGGGGAACCAGCGACGTGGCCGAGGTCGGGAGCAAACGAAGGACGAGCAGTAAGGCCAAGGCGAGACCGGTGACGAGGACCAGCCGCGAGATGCGCCTCGACATGGGCAGGGCGAGCATGGCGGCGGTAAAGATTCAATGCATCAGCCGCATGCCGTGACCGGGGGGGGACCGGAGCAGACATGGTGGAAGAAAAGGGAGGGAAACCGGAGACGAGCCAAAAGGAAAAAAAGGGGAGGGAGGAGATAGCTGGGAAGGGCAAGGCTATGATGGGACAAACCGGGGGGGGGGGGGGGGTTTAGGGTTGAGAGGGGCAGGGTTGAGAGAAAAGCGCCGGCCAATCAGAGGGGCTAACGTGGCGCCCTCTCTGCCGAGACGGACACTGTGAGGGTCATTGTGATGCTGGGGGTCAACCTTTTCCTACATAACCTACCTACATACATGGAATCACTTCTGATGAGGCTCTTTTGACTCCAGGGAGGGGGCACAAGGCTGATCTACTTCTCACTGACTTGCAAAATGCTCCTCATCGGCCTCACCGGTTCCATTGCCACGGGAAAGTCGACGGTTGCGTCGCTGCTCGCTTCACCACCGCACTGCTTGCCCGTCGTCGACGCCGATGTCATCGCTCGTCGAGTCGTCGAGCCCGGCACCAGCGGCTATCTCTCCATCGTGAGACACTTCGGACCCAGCACGCCCGACCTACTGGTTGAGCCTTCAGCGTCGATGCCGGCTCGGGGGCCACAGGGTAAGGGCCGGCCCATCAACCGTCCCGCCCTGGGCCGTCGTGTCTTTGGCGCCAGCGAGGAACGCGTTCGCGAGCGAGCCGTGCTCAACAGTATTGTTCATCCGGCTGTGCGACGCGACATGTTCAAGGCCATTGTCGGCTTCTACCTGCGCGGTCATTGGGCTGTTGTCGTTGACCTTCCGCTACTGTTTGAGAGTCGGCTGCATCGCTTCTGTGCTGTCACCATCGTCGTGGCTGTCGCCGACGCTGACACTCAGATGCGTCGTCTCATGGCCCGTGACGCTCACTTGAGTCGTGAGGATGCCGAGCATCGCGTGCGCAGTCAGGCCGACGTGCGGCTCAAGGCGAAACGGTGCGCGGCTCGTGGCCATTCTCGTGGTCTGGTGCTGTGGAACGATGGTTCCAAGCAGGAGCTTGCGGCGAGCCTCCACAAGGACATGGTCGCCCTGCGTCGTCAGCATCCGGACTGGTGGTCGTGGCTCCTGCTGGCATGTCCGCCTCTGGCCCTGGTCGTGGCCGCATGGAGGATATGGCAGAACGTCTGCATGGACCGGCAGTGGGAGGCGGCACAGACGAAGGAGAAGCTGTAGAGTCGTCGTCTTCGCATTGGGTCTTCTCGTCTGCCTACCTATTCTCTCGTCTAGAAGCCTCTTTGCTCGAGTTGGCTTGTGCTTCGTGGCCTGAGGCTCCAACTTTTGATGTTGGTAACGAGGAAGGAGCTGCGGCAAGGGGAAGGAACGAAAGGGCCAAAAAAAAAAAAAAACCGGATGGTCACGCCTCATAACCGGTTGCCCGGGGCACCTCCAATCTCTTCACTTCTTTGCCTCCTCTGCTCCTTAGTCTTTACTCTTATTCTCACGAGCGGCATTCAACCATGAGTCGCCGCTGAGATCCACGAACGCCTATAAACTCACATCTCCAGCTCCGCCTACTTGCCCTTGCCTGCAGTGGTTTCGCCAGTCATCGTCGAAGCACGCGCATCTTGAATCGGATAAAACAAGCGAAAAACTCATCTCAAGATGCCCAGAGGAACAAAGTACCCTTCCTCCTTCTGCGAGTGGGTGATTGGAAAGAATATAGACGAAATTGCCGCATCTCAAGCCAAAAAGCAGCCCGTTCCGAAGAGAGACATCGTCAGGGTCGAGGTGACGACCGACGATGAGACAGAGGCAGATAGTCTCACCGTCACCTATCCACGCTCGGCGAGATCGGCTCCCGTGAACAAGGCCGACCAGGACGTCGTCATTAAGAAAGTACGCTTCCAGCAGGTGCCGAGCAAGTCTGCCCTCAAGAAAACAACAATCGTTTCTGTCAAATCCGACAGCGAGCCATCCGACTCAACCTCCAAGTCGGAAGAGGCGTCGACCGACGCAGGAAGCAAGCCGCACAAGAGCAAAAAAAAGAAGAAATGCGCCGTGGTCGACCCGGATCCGCACCCGACTTGTCAATGCAACAGCTGCGTGCGTGGCCGCGACAGCTTAAAAAACAAGGCCGAGACGGACGAGGCCCAGTCCTCAGCCTCTGATTCGGATGCTTCGAGCGCAGAAGCCGTCGTCTCCAAGCCTTCGCCCGAGAAAAAGGGCGGCAACAGGCGCGTCGAAACTGATGCCGACTACGAGGCCTCCTCGGAGCCTTCCACTAATAGCGAGGACCAGGCCGACCAAGCTTCCAAGCCTGACAAGGTGTCGAAGAAGCAGAAAAGCAGGGAAAGGAGAGTGGACAAGAGCGAGGCGCCCCAGAAAAGCGAGGGCAGTCATAAGGCTTCGGCAGCCAAGGGAAAGGGCAAGCAGAGTAGAGGCAGACCGATCAAGGACTATCCGGAAGCCTTTCCCGGCCCTCACCCCCGCCGGCCCCATTTGATTGAGCCGATCCGCGCAGAGGTTGTCCAGACGGAGAGGGTGGTTGAGTCGGCCGAAGACCCGCCGCCCAACGCCTTTTACGACCCGACGCATGGCGTGCTCCGCGTCTACCATGGTCCCGTCTACGGAGGTCAATTCGGGCACGCCCTGTATCCCCGTCGCGGCGCGTCTGGTCGTCCGCTGCCCATGGGCACGCCACATCCTTTGCAGAACCCATACTTGCACGGCTTCAACCAAGCTCCCCCCGAAAAACAGGGCCAGCCGCAGCAGCAACCACAGCAGCAGCAACACCCACAGCAGCAGCAGCAGCAACACCCACAGCAGCAGCAGCAGCAACACCCACAGCAGCAGCAGCAGCAGCAACAAGCGCCTATAACCCAAGCCATGCCGGTGTCGTCCTTCCAAGCAATGTGTCCTCCACCAACATTCGCGTCTGGCGGCTATGCCACGGGCGGCTATGCCCCTGGTGGCTATGTCCCTGGCGGCTATGCACCTGGCGGCCATGTTCCTAGCAGCTATCCTTACGGCGGCGTTGCGCCCACGGGCGTACCAGTACCCGTGGTGTGGCCGCAAGCCACGGCCCCGACCAACGGATCCAAAGGCGCCTTTAGCATGTGTGGCGCGAACGGCGCATCTCCCCTCAGCAGGAACACGGACAATGGTGGAGCCAACAACGTGGCGCCGCCAGGCAACGTCGAGGTGCGAAATGTCGGATCAGGGCGCTGGGGACTGTTGGCTGACGGGCTTCAGGGCAAGAATCCGTATTATGCCGGGAGAAGCAGGACGCAAGCCGGCGCCGCGGGGGGCCGAGCGGTTTGCGACGCCAGCCAGCCTAATGGTTCGCCGGCGGCGGATGGCGGATGGCCGAGTAGTGACGGAGCTGCCGAGGCGACGCAGGCCTGCGCCCAGACGGCGTGGGGGAACAGCGATGAGACGACGGGCTGGCGAAACAGCGAGACTCCGTGGGGCAACGGGACGGATGCGGACCAAGCGACGAAGGGCTGGAGCGAGCAATGCGGCGGGCAGGGCGCTGCTAATGGGGAGGCTGGATGGGACGATACCTACGACAGCGGTCCCGCTCCCGAGAACAACATCATGCCAGGGTCGTGGGAGACGGAGTATGGCTACTGGTGAATCTGTCAGGGAACTAAAGAGGGAGGCCTCGGTCTGCTCGGCCGAGACGCGATGGAGGGCGAGAGTGAGTGAGGCTCAGGGCGAGGCGAAGCGACAGACTCAGGAGAGGTTGCCGATGGGAGTCGGAATGAATCATGACTTTACCTCGGCTGCAAGGGTCGTGTCCCCAACGTGAGGGGGGGCGAGCCGAGTTTTGGTGAGACGGGGCAGTTCAACAAACAGGCAGATTCAGCCTTGTTGGGCGTTGAGTGGCATGATGAAAGTGACGCACGTGTCGGCGATATTGATGGCGTCACTTCTAGAATAGCATCCATCTGACGGGTGGTTTTTTTTTTTTTTTTCGGCTGTGGACGGCGGGCTTCGGGGCTGACGGGCAGCGAATATCCGCCGGCGCTCGGCCCCCATGAACAGACGATAGGAAAGACGGGAGAAGGAGAAGAAGCAAAAAAAAAAAAAAAGAGCGGCAGGGGTGCCATGATGCCGAGACAGCTGGTTGGGGGTTTTATGTACATGGATGGATGAGTACGGTATCACGACGACGTCGCCGGGGAAGTCTCCCCAGAAGCTCCTCCATGGGCAGGACGATTGTGCAGGACCATGTGTGCGTCGAGATCGCCGTTAGCTACCGGATGCCGTGAGTCAACTCAACTCAGTCGTGTTGTCATCGGGCCGTATCTGCCGTTGAGCTGCACCGGCCCAGCAGAAAAAAGCACGCAGGTTAATTTGCTGTCTTGCTCGTATTTGCCAGCCAAAAGCACGGGGGCCTTGGTTGTCTACTATGGACTGAACCCTCCAAGCTAAGGTGCCGGATCTCGACTCAACCCTCACACGCCCCCCCTTCTTTTGCCCTTTTCCCTCCAGACCCAATGAGCGGGCCCGTCCGTCTTCTCGTCAGCTTGTAGACGAGCCGAGTATCCGTGTGGATCGACCACTGCTAATCCTGCTTTGGTGTTCGGATCGACAAACGACAGCCGCATGCTAATATTGCACTCCCCCCCCATCTCAGCTGACGGGGCACCAAGAAAATAAAAAGAGGGCGTTTGATCAAGGGGGTTTTGTACCGAAGCTAGCATGATAATGAATCTATATATACACGTGAACAAAATCGGCTCTCGCCCTGTGGCGCTGATATATATATACATTCCCCATCCTTTTCGGCTTGTCCGGGGGGGGTGAGCAGGGGAGTGACAGCAAATTCGACGACGACAAAAAAAAAAGGCACGAGGGGTGTCATGCAGCGAGGCGTTGTCTGGTCGTACAAGATCTCGTTGGAAGCCTGATGCACGCCCCGTGCTGCGAGCCTCGCTTTGTGCTGGGAGACCGAGCCTCCGACTTTTAAACGGAAGCAGACGCCGACGAGACTGAAGATATAAAGGGCCCTTTTCTTGGAGCCGATCGCTCTGCTGGGCCAATTTTTCCTTCCTTGACTTTTTGTCGCCTATTCTTCTCTGTCTATCGTTGAGCCATACTTGTCTATACCTCGTTTTTTCTCGTCCATACTTGATCATTCTCTTTCTCTTCCTTCCTCTCTCTCTCTCTCTCTCTCTCTCTCTGAACCCTGGTCGACACTTTTTTGCTTCATCTGTCGCTCTTATTTCACCTCATTTCGCCCCATATCACTTACACCCGAGCTTCCACCATGAAGCTCAACTACGGTCTGCTACTGGCGGGCCTGGCCGTGACAACAAACGGTCTGGCGACTGGCTACCACCGTCGAGGAGATGCGGCTCATCTCATGAGCCGACTCAGTCACGAATACAGACGGGACGTGATAGACTCCCTGCCGGGGAGCGTCTGTCGCCGTGAGGATATCGTGGTGCGAAAAGAATGGTGAGCAAGGCTTTATAACGATAACCAAAAAAAAAATAGTTTGGGATCCCGTCCGCTAACGGAGAATGGGCGGAAAATAAGGGACTCGCTTTCGAGAGAGGAGCGTATCGACTACACGCGGGCGGTCAAGTGTCTGCAAGCGAAGCCTTCCAGGAGGGGCAATGAGACGCTGGCACGCAGCCGATTCGAGGACTTTCTACTGACCCATATCGACAAGACCTTCACCATTCACTTTTCGGGGCTCCTGCTGCCGTGGCATCGGTATTTCCTCTGGCTGTACGAACAAGCGCTGCGGAAAGAATGCGGCTATCAGGGCTATCAACCCTACTGGGACTGGTCCAAGTACGTGGCCAACCCGGGGGCGAGCTCCCTGTTTGACGGAAGCGACGTGTCCATGTCGGGCGACGGAGAGTCGATTCCGCACGGGACCGTCGACGTCGTCATCCCCGGCGGACCTCCTCCCGTGCGCTACGTGCCGCGACCGCCGGGCAACGGAGGCGGCTGCGTCGTGGGCGGACCCTTCCAGGACATGACGGTTCACATCGGCGTATCGAGCGCGGGGGCATCGGCCGTGCCGGAGGTATACTCGAAGCCTCGCTGTCTGACGCGGGATCTGCTACCTTTTATCCTCGAGCGACGCAACTCGTACCAGAACGTGACGGACCTAATCCTCAACAGTGCCGACATCGACGTCTTCTACCCGGCTGTCGACTCCAACAAGGGCGTTCACGGCGGAGGACACGGCTTCATCGGGGGAGAGAACCTCAACCAGTTCGTGTCGCCGAATGATCCCGTCTTTTACCTCCACCACGCTATGCTCGATCGCGTCTGGGCCATCTGGCAGAGCAGGGACCCGGATACGCGACAGTACGCCCTCAACGGGACCCTGACATGGGAGAACTGTACATGCCTCCTTTTTTTTTTCTCTCTCTCCCATTTTTTCTTTTTCTTCTTTTTTTTTTCCTTTTTATTTTTCTCTTGCACCCTCCTGTCACCGAAAATGAATGCGTCTGCTGACCCAAAGAGAGTATAGATCCGCCTAGCCCTGACGCCACTGTCCAGGATCTCGTCGAAGTCGGGATTTTGGGGGCCGATACCGAGATCGGAGAGGTCATGTCGACGACTGAGGGGCCGCTATGTTACGTCTACGAGTAGTAGACGGGAAGAGGCCGTCGGAAGACGGCGAACGGGTCTTGTATGTATATATGTAAATATTTTTCCTTTTTTTTTGGGGGGGGAGGGGGGGGGGGGACTTCTTTTTACCCCCTCCCCCACCCCCCCTGTTCTTCTCTTCTCTGTTATTATCACTCTTGGGTATATTTCGTGTTTCTATTTTCCCCTACTCACCCGGAGTGGGCTGATTCTTGGTGTCTTTTATTTCATCTTCTCTCTTGGAGTCTCTTCCGGTTTTCCTCGGAGGTTGGTGGGGAGGGGGAGGTTTATTTATTTTTGGCCTGTCCGGTCAGCCGAGGCATCAGAGCGCAGGTGGTCCAGCTGAAAACAACTACCGCGTTGTATGAGGAGGCACATGCAGTTACCCGTCGTGTATCCAATGGCTTGGACGGGTGTGGCTCGGGGAACGGGGTAGATGGAGGGGGCTGAGGGAAGTGTATAACACTGTGATACTATAATCGGAGCTCTCGGCCTGTTACTATGGCCTCACCTCGGCCATGATTCATGAAACCCCCCCCCCCTTCGGCGCTTGATGGCTTCCCTCCACGGCAAGTAGAGGGGCATACAGACGACTGGCCGAAACTGCCGTGTGACCGGGTTTTTGATGGATGACTTGTCCGACTTAAACGAATCCTTGTCATTCGTTCCATGTCGTTGCTTTTCTACCAGTAGAGGAGGCCCGAGGGCTGCGGTGCAACTGGCTTACTGCTTCGGTACGAGTAGGCAATGCCGTCATGTCAGTTTGCCGACTTGCTCGATCCGGCAACGGTACGGATGTATGTAGTCACTTCCCTCGTGAACGCGCTACACTTAGACTTGTGTGTGTGTGGGAGGGGGGAAAAGGGGAATATTATTCGTGCACTATCATGCATGTATGTCACTCGCATAGATGGCCAGATTGCGATGCTTACCTTGGTGTCACTGAACGGAGATTTTTTTTTTATTTTTTTTATTTTATTTACCGTTACATGTACATAGATGGTCCGAATTGTTGATGATGAGACGGCTGTCAGTCAACTTTTGGCCCATATATACGTTGGATGATGCTGCTGATCTGATCAGAGACGCGCTTTGGCACGGCACAGCACGGCACGGCACGGTACGGCACGGCACGGCACACTGATGAGGGAGGAAGAGGACGAGCCCTAAGGGCTGGCCTGACAAAGAGAGAGAGAGAGAGAGACACGTGACTCCGTGACTTCAACACACACAACCTACAGTGCAGCTATACTGTCGAGCGCTTTTCTTTTTCCTCACACAAAGGCCGTCTCGTCTCTCTCCCTTCTTTTCCCACGACGGACATGATGATGATGATGATGATGATGATGATGAGCGTTCAATAGGCTCCTCCCTCTCCATCACCAACTCCCTCGTCCTCGTCCATCAATCCGTGCTCTTCCGAGCCGAGCATATCCCTCTCGGCAGCCGATACAGCGTCTTGGATAGCGTCGGCAACGGCATCAATCACCATTTCCCGAAGCTCATCATCCCTCCTCAACAGATCGGCGGCATCGAGAGACGGCAAAGAGCGGGTGAAGATGGACGTGGCGACGCGAAGGGGCGGCAAGAGAGCGTCGGACACGATGGGTAGCTCGCCGACGATGCTGGCCATCTTCCCCGACGTCGTCTGCGCCGTCGACGTTTCCGCCACCGACGCCGTCACGGAAATAGGCTCTATGGCCCCTAGAAGGGTCGTCTCGGCGATGCCTAAAGCCCCTTTAAGCACCGGGATGGCAACATGTAGGGGCAAGGATGTGAAGCCCAAGGCCCCCGCCGTTTGAGCCCCGGTCATGCCACTTTGTGACGCGAGCGCATTAACGACGACGACGGCAGGTATGATGGCGCTCACGATGCTGACTCCCATGATGAAGCTGGTCCACCATGGCGTCTCCCTCTCGTTCATCTCTAGCAGCTGTTCCACCGCCAACTCGACTTTTCTTTTCGCCTCTTCCTCCTTGGCTTGCCGCGAGGCCGTTGCTCTCGTCGTGATCTCCTGTGCCAGCAATGCCGCTTCCTTCTCTGCCTGTTCCTTGGCTTGTCGGGCTGCCCTGGCTTTGGCCTCGTCGATGGCGGCCGAGAACTTGTCCGCCAAGTCCATGGCCGTGGCCGCCGATTCCATTAGTTTCGCTTCCGCGTCTCTGGCACATTTGGTGATTATGTCCAGCACCCTCTTTTCTCTCGAGATGGCCTCGGCCGCGGTTTCGGACCATAACCGGAGGTATGTCGCTTGTTGCGTCGTCGGCTTGTCACTCGACTCGCCTCTCAGCCAAGACATGACCAGCATCCCGTTGCGACTGACGAGGAGCTCTTCGTAGTGGTGGAAGTTGATGAGTTGTGTGTTCAGTTGCCTGGCTGCCTCTCGCATTCTCTGGCGATAGTGGACCGCCTCGCTTACATTCATCGTCGCCATCTTCTCCATCAGCTCCTGCTTCTTGCTCTGTTCGGGGAGCAAAATGCCGGCCATCAAGCCCGCCGCCTGACTGCGGCCGCTGGCTGCCGTCACTCTGGCGCTCATCGTCGCAAGCAAGGCCGACTGGAAGCTCGCCTGCTGTTCGGTCGTGTCAAGACCGTCAGCCTTCAAGAGTCCTAGTTCCCTCGTAATCTTGAATGCTTCCTCTGCGGCATCCTCTGCTCTTCTCAACGTCGTTTCCACCGCCTCCAAGTTGTCTGCTGCCTTGATGCTCTCCTCGGCCTCAGTAGCCCTAGCCCAGGCACGCATTACTCGCTTATGCAAGCGTCGTATAGCAGTGTCATCAACATGGTCTTCTGAGATCTGTTCGTACTCGGGCTCTTCAACCGCTAGCAAATCCTCGTAGGTGTACTCGGGCGTGATGAGTGAGGCGTCGTATTGATGCTGAGGCATGTTCTCGTGAGCGGGGCGCTTCAGGTGTGAATCTGTTGTCGGATGAGAGGCACCCGGCGTTGCCGAGGGAGAGGCAGGTTGGCCGCCGACGTCGGGCTTGAGAATCAAGTAGCCTTTATGATCACCATCATCACCATCATCACCATCATCACCATCATCACCATCATCACCATCATCACCATCATCACCATCATCACCATCATTATCATCTGAGCCCTTGAATCTCGTCTAGTTAGTTTGTTTTTGTCATGCAATTTTTTTTTTCTATATTTTTGGGTCGTTGACGAGGTCCCGCCATTACCATTTGAGTAAGAAAGTGTTCGATATCCGAGGTCGTTGGCGTCTGGATGCCATGTTCTGGCTCAAGGGATGATGCGTTGTGTAGGCCAAGGGGCGTCGCCGTATTTCTTCCGACCAGTACAGTCAGGAGGAGGAGGCGGAAGGCGAAGAGAATCATGGCTGTTTGAAGGGATAAAGGATAAAGGAGGGGGGGGGCGGGGGGGAGTCCGGTTTCAAGCGCGGGAGACTGGACGGGGGAAACGGCCCTTTTTTTTCTTTTTCTTCTATAAATACAAGAAATCGGTACAGAGAGCGCGGGCTTAAAGTTGGTAGAATGGGCCCCGTAGTAACGGCCGATTTGGTCTCCCGTCGGCAAAGCCGGTAGAGGCAAAAGGCTAGATAGATGACACGTTTTGTTTTTGGGGCCGAAAAGGGCTCTCAAGACGTCGATTGCTGCTGTAGCGAGAAAAAAAAAAAAGAAGCGCTGTGGGTCTTGTCATTATAGCAGCAAGGCGGCGAAGCTGATGGGATACTCTATAAGCCTCACGGTTTAGCTATCGTATCTGGTGAGATGATACTCTATAAGCCTCACGGTCTAGCTATTATAACAGGTGAGATACTATATAAGCCTCACGGTTTAGCTATCGTATCTGGTGAGATGATACTCTATAAGCCTCACGGCCTAGCTATCATATCAGGTGAGATGATACTCTATAAGCCTCACGGTCTAGCTATCGTATCAGGTGAGATGATGCTCTATAAGCCTCACGGCCTAGCTATCATATCTGGTGAGATACTGTATAAGCCTCACGGTCTAGCTATCAGGTGAGGGCTTGTCAAGGCAAAGACCAGCCCCCAAACGTGGCCTATATGATAAGTGTGGGCATGCCATGGCCAGTTCCCTCCGCTTCTCGGTCGTCTTGTGCTTGGGTTCGGTAAATATAGGAGGAGCACGTCTTGGGCGAGAGGGCGAAGGCAGCGGATTAGTTTGTCTAGGCGTATGGTGAAGCTTTACATGTATGTATATATATTATAT
>LAZP02000010.1:72938-98638 GCA_001272575.2 Ophiocordyceps unilateralis | reverse complement strand
CCCCCCCCCCCCCCCCTGATATGAAGCGAAACGTCTCGACAGGATTACCATCATAATCGTTTTTGAACGCCGCTTTTCCTCTCTCTGCCTTCTTTTTTATTTTGGTTTCTTCTTTTCGCAGTGGCGTTAGACACAAGTTAGGTCGTCAGGGCGACCAAGCCAGGACAGGCTCTCACACGTCCGAGACAACACACACCCACCCACACACACACACACACACACACGGGCATCGCGCACCAATCAGTCGTCCGGGTACTGCTCCCTGATATTCGAGATGAAGGTGCAGGAAGCGCGGTCGAAGCGCTTGAAGAACTTGCCAGCCAGGGGAAACATGTCGTCGTGGACCTGAGAAGCGTCCGTTATAATCTCGACGTTGTCCGCTAGGACGACATGCGGTTCGGAGCCGGTGCTGGGGCTGGGAAATAAAAAAGGGGGTCAGCGATAGAAAGGCAGACAAGTGATGAATAAAAAGGACGCAGACGACGACTCACAAGCACATAAAGTACAGCTGCTTGCCCCCCGCCCGCTCATCCGCAGGCAACGGCCTCGCAGCCCTATCCGACCAGCCGGTAATGACGCCGATCCAGCCATATCGTCGATGACGAAAGACCTGCCCAATCTTAAAGGGTACAGCCTCGTTGCCGTCGACGGCTGTGCGCGCTTGGACGGCCGGCACCGTCTCGTCGTGATCGCGCACCTGGCGCAAGTGCTCCCACGGATCGTCGAGGCCGCGGTGGACGTGGTGGGCGAGCCCGTCTCTCAGCGGCGTGGAGCTGTCGTACAGCGGCCATAGATACTTGTCAATGAGCCAAATGTCCTCGGGCCACGAGCCGGCGGAACGACGCAGGAAGTTAGCCAGATAGTCGTCCCATTCGAACGTGTTGGGAGGCGTGAGCATCAACGGCGCCCAGCGAGTCGAGTACATGGCCGCCTCCATGTTCATGGCGCTGTTGCCGCAGAGGAGCTGGCTCAGCTCCGGGTGGGCGTCGTTCTGCAGCTCGAGCAGGCGAGCGAAGGTGGCCCTGATGTTGCGCGCTGTGCGCAGCGCGATGACGTCCGTGGGCACGGGCGCGAAGAAGACATCGCCCGAGTTCCATCCGAACCTCTCCAGCAGAGCCTGGAAGATGGCCGTGTCCACTTCGTCATCGCAGCCGTACGGATCCAGGTACATCCGCTCGCACGTCTCTCCCAAGTCGGCCGGTCTACCGTCGAGCGTCCAGCCCGTGGGCGCAAAGACGATGGCGTGGACGTGGCCGGGAAAGGCGCAACATTGTGCCATCAGCCCGATTCTGGCCGCCATGCAACAGAAGATGGCGCTCGAGATGATGGGCACAGATTCATGATCCTCGTGCCGGAGGGCCTGGCCGATCAGGAGATTGCGCAGGTTGCGGTAATCTCGCTCCGGGTTGCACAAGCCTGTGAGGCCGTTGGCACGGAGCCAGCGGTTCAGCGCGAGGGCCTGGAGCCGAGTCGTCAGCTCTTCGAGGTTGGGGTGCGAGGCTCGGAACTCGGCAGCCCTATGGTCGAGCATTTTCGATATCTGCGGGTCGACGTCAGCGTCGACTGTCATCTGGAGCGTTTGCGTTTGCTCTACTCGAGAGCAGCCGACTTACATCGTCGAGATCGCCGGGCTGATCGTGTAAAACAAACATGTCGAAGGCGCCCAGAGCCCGCTCGAGCCGGACGCCTGCAACGTGGGCGTCGGGCGAGTCACGATCTTGACGAAGCTGATGCCATTCTTCTATGGCGATGCTCCTGTGTATACTTCCGAGGAGTGCATTACTGTAGTACCTGGAGTTGCTTCCCTTAGCATGACTAGGTAGGTAGACACAACGGCGAAGGGGACAAAGTCGTTCTTACCTCCTCGCCAAGTAATCTTCCGCAGACTCGTCCGTCCGACATTGAGTCAGGAGAAAATCCTTGGCGTCATAGCCAAGCCGCGCAACCTCTTCGAATCTCTTTAAGCGGCCAACTTTGGTCGCGACGATGGCGTCAAGCTTTTCCGCCACAAATTGATTCTGGCGCGTCCTCTGGATAAAAAGCCTTTTCCAATCCACCTCTGACGGTTTGCGCCGGAGCTTTCCACGATGGTCATGATGCTGGTGCCAGTACTGAAAGGAAGAGTTGCAATGGAAGCGCCAGAGCAGACGTTCGTTGGCGAGGCGATTGAAGCGTTGTGACAGGTACTGCAGACTCGAAAGATTGTCTGCGGGCGAGACGTAGTAGAGAAGCTGCTGGATGATCTCGTCGGGCATCTTCTCGAGAGACATGGCGGGCAATTGGGCGACTATCGGTGGGACGCGTACGTCCAACGTGCAAGGCGCTGGAGGCGCAACGGAAGAGAGGGGGGCCAATGAAAGTCTGGAGATGCTTCGGTGACAGAAGCCGGGACGGCAGCGGGTGGTGGCGAGACGTTACGAGATGAAGTAGGTGGAACTGGCCCGGGGGCGACTTGGAGGTTGAGTCGGGGAATGAGGCTTGAGATGGCATCGGAAAAAGGATGCAGCGGCGGAGGTGAAAATCTCCAAGGTACGTACCGATTAGTTCTCGTGCTGCACGCTGATTGGTCATTTCTTCCGCTGCCGATTGGCTACCTACCTAGATATCTACCCACCTATTACTAACATCACCNNTTTAATAACCACCCCCCCCCCCCCCCCCCCCCTTTTCTAGGTATCTACTTAGGTACCTACCTACCTAGAGGCAGGATAGCTGCCCAGCGCGCTAGTCCGAAACGGGGCAGTAAGTAAACAAGGCAAAAAGCCTGGCCAGGTCAAGACGCGCGATAAACATGTGCTTCTGCAACGAGAAAGTATCTGCACGCCGAGGAGCTCGCCTCTCACCGTTGATCATCGTCTCTTCGCCTGTTCAACAAGCCTCTCTCTTCTCACTGGGAATGCGTCGTCTGCGCCGTCTTTGACCACTCCCCAATTCGCCTCTCTTCCGTCTCCTCCTCGTCCTTTCGCCATGGTCCAGCCAGGCCTCGGCGGCGCGCTCGACACCCCACGAACCGTCGCCGACGCGACTTTCCTCAGTCGTCCGCCCGACTTTGCCGACGTCTCGCAGGAGGCGTCCTTTCAGTCTCCCGGCCGCGACGGTAACAACCTCCTACGGCAGCTTGGCGCCAGCCGCCGAGGTATCGACCTTCGCACTCCCCGCCACCAACGGGGCCAACCGCTCGCCGATCGTCGCAACCTTCCACCCAGTGTCGGAGGCGCCGAGTTCACGCCCCTGCTCAAGTCGGCAACGAGGAATAGCGCGCTTCGGCTCGGTAAGGAGAATGTCGCCGCCGCCGTTCACGGCTCCCCGGCCCTGAATCGCATCGACGAGGTCGATGTGACGCCGATACCTCAAGGGGACACGTCCGTATATGTCGGCTCGCGCAGCCAGTCGTTTCTCGACAACGCGGCACTGCCTCAGGTCGATAGCAGCAGCGTCGCCTCGACTCCCCTTGCGATGCAGCCGCGCCGCGGAAAGGACAAAGGCCCTCTGCAAGATGGTAATCATCTCTCACTGCGCGAGCAGGAAAACGTCATCGATCGCATAGAAAAGGAAAACTTTGGCCTCAAGCTCAAGATTCACTTCCTCGAGGATGCGCTGTGCAAGGCTGGCCCCGGATACAGCGAGGCCGCCGTCAAGGAAAACACGGAGCTCAAGGTGGACAAGGTGACGATGCAGAGAGAGCTTCATCGCTACAAGAAGCAACTGACGTCGGCGGAGCGTCATCTCGAAAATTACCGCCAGCAGATGCTCGAGCTCCAGGACAAGGCCAAGCGCAAGCAGCCGGACGAGTCCCAGCGCGCCGAGCTGCAGCAGCTGCAGAGGACGCTGCAGGAGCGAGAGGCCGATCTCGACCAGCTGCAGCGTCAGGTCGATCGGGGCCAGCATCATCACCAGACCGAGCTGGAGACGCTCAAGGACACCGTCGAGGATCTCGAGGCCGACCTGAGAGACAAGGACCGAGTCATCACTAGTCGCGAGGACGAGCTCGAAGAGCTGCGAGAGAAGCTGGAGGAAGCCGAGGAGAAAGTTAGGGACTCACAGCGGCAAGCGACCGAGGTGGGCGAAGCCGATGGCGCTCGCCAGGAGGAGCTCCGAGACCTTCGGGAGAAGCTGGAGGAAAGGGAGGAAAAAATCAGCGACTTACAGCGGCAAGCGGCCAAGGCTGGCGAGGCCGACGGCGCTCGCCGCGAGGAGCTCGACGATGCCAAGGAGACGATCCGGCGTCTCGAACATGAATTGCGCCGCCTCAGGGAAAAGGCCGACGACAGCGAGGACAATCTGGCGGCAGCCGTGGCGCAAAGGCAGCGAGCCGAGCAAGAGTTGCAGACGCTGCGAGAAGACTTGGCCGACAAATCCATCGTCACCAAGGGCCTGTCGCGCCAGCTCCAAGACAGAGTGGCCCGGCTGCAGGATGAGCTGGACAAGAGCGGCAACGCGTACGCCGGGCTGGAAAAGGAGCTCGCGCGGGCCAACAAGGAAAACGCCGAGCTGGGAGCCAAGCTGACAGGACTCCGACAAGACAAGCAATCCGACTCGGTCCGCGTCCAGGAGCTGGAAGCCGAGCTCCTGGCCGTGGGCGACGAAAGGGACGAGCTGCAGTTGCGGCACGACGCCATCGATGAAGAGTGCGGCGCCCTCCGGCTGGACACGGACCGACTGGAGCAAAAGGTTCAGAAGCTGGAGCAGAGACTGGCGCAGGAGCGAGAGTATGCGCTGAAGACGGAGAGAGAACTGCGCAGCCAGTACGATGGCGAGATGGCGCGGCTCAACGACGACATCTCGGACCTCCAAGCCGAGGTGCGAGAAAAGGACAACCTGTACGACAACGACAGCGACAAGTGGGAGACACAGCGGCAGACGCTCGAGTCGGAGCGGGATCGAGCCGAGGACAAGGCGGCCGGGCTGCAGCGAACCATCGACAGGCTGCGCGAAGCCGAGGGCAGCTTGACGGACAAGGAGTCCAAGCTGAAGGCGGCCATGGAGAGCGAAGGCGAGCGGCACCGAAACGAGGCGGCTATGCTGAACCGACAGATGGACGACGTCAAGGACGCGCTCGAGGCGCGACAGGCGCTGCTCACCAGCCTTCGCGGAGAGCTTTCATCGGTGCGCGAGGAGCTGCGGCAAACGCAGATAGACTACCAGACTCAAGTCAACAAGGTCGTAGCGTTGGAAGACGAGGTCGAGGTGCTTCAGACGGGAAGCCAGGACCTCGAGGCGGCCCGGCGCGAGAGCGACATGCTCCGGAGTCAGTTGAACGAGGCCCAGAGACAACAAAGAAGCTCAGCCCGCGCAGGAGGCAGCCCGTTACCGGCAGCCGAGTCAACAGCACGATTGAAGAGCCAGCTTTCGGAGGCGACATGTCAGTTGGAGAGGGCGACCAAGGACAAGCAGACGCTGCAGGAGCAGCTCACGACGGTCAACGCAGAGCTCCTCACGGCGCGAGCCTCGCTCGCCGATACCGAAGCCGAGCTCGACGAGCTCGAGCAGCAGCAGCTCAGGCGGACCAAGGCGCAAGACCAGGACACGCTGCGAGGCGACCAGGAGCGACTGGCTCTGCGTACAGCCAAGGTGAAGCTCGACGGCGAGGTGCGACGTCTCAAGGAGGAAAACAAGACGCTCGAATCGCAGCGGGCCGCGCTCGAGACGACGCTCGAGGACGAGCTGGACAAGGCGGTGGTATCGCAGGAGCGGCTGCGCGATCAAGTGGCCCAGCTCCAGGCTCAGCTGCGGCAGTCATCGACAGCGGAGAGCCAGGAGCTGGCGTCGGCGCGTCGCTCGATCCGGGAGCTGGAGCGGCGCGTGTCCGACTATGAGATGCAGCTCGCGGCTGCTGGTGCTGGTGCCGGCGACGATGGTGATGGTCATGGCGGAGACGGCAGCGATCTATCGCTCATGCGGAGAGACCTTTCCGCCTCGCGAAACAAGGAAATCGAGCTGCTACAACGCGAATCAGCACATCGAGAACTCGTCAAAAATCTAAAGAAGTACATCACCGAGCTGGAGCAGCGGATTCACGAAAAGCAAGTCTCGCAACTGCTGCGTTCGCCGAGACAACGACGACGACAAGAAGAAGAAGATGATGATGATGATGAAGAGCGGCAGCGGCAGCGGCAGCGGCAGCAGCAGCTAGCAACGGAACTGCAACAGCGCCTCGAAGACGCCGAAGACCAACGTCTCGTCCTCGAGGAAATCCTCGACGAAGCCCATCAAAAGGCTCAAGCGACGGCGACGCAACACCAACAAGCTCTGGGCCGCAGCCGGGCCGAGCTCGACCGTCTAGCATCCGACGCGGCGCAGCAGCAGGCTCTGATTCAAGACCTCGTCGCAGCCGAGGCGGCCGTCCGACGGAAACTCGAACGTGCTCGTAGCGAGCGCGCTGCCTATCGCCTCAGCGCTGAGAAGCTCCAGCGTGATGTTCAGCGGCTGAGGCTCGCGCCGGCGGCTGATGCTGATGTAGCCGTCAAGGAGAGGCGTGGGCTCGTCTTGCAGATGGAGTGGATGCAGGCTCGATGGGAAAGGGAGGCGTTGCTGAGGTCGGATGCTGCCTATGCAAAGGCTTTCGTTCAGCTTGAGCTCAACGTCGCCCAGGCATGGTGAGTTGTTATCGTTATCTTCCCCCTTTTCCCCCTTTCCCCCCCTTCTTCCCTCTACCAATCAACCTACCTATTCACTCTCTGTCTGCCTACCTATCAAACTCTTCACATAATCTCATCCTCTTCTTCTTGTTCTTCAACTAACCTCCAAACAGCAACAAGGCCCAGCTGCGCGAACTCGACGACATCCGCGCCCGCCTCGCCCTCCACAGCCGCAACAAGCCCCCTCCTCCCCTCGCCATCTCATCCGCCCCTCTTCTCTCGCGCCGTTCTTCGCCGCCGTCTCGTCTCCGATCGCTGCTCCTGGCTGTGCGCTTCGTTGCCCGCGCCCGCATCGCCGCCCGCGCCTGGGCTTGCCACGAGGCTGTCCGCTGTCGCCTCGCCGCCGCCATTCGCGAGGATGAGCATCGCCGCCGTCTTACCTCGTGAAGGGGGGCGGCTCGTCGTTGTTTTGCAGGAATCATGGTCAAAGGCCTGTCGTTGCTCATGATCACGGCCCCAACAGAGTCTTTGCTGCTTGCCATGTCATTTCTCCTCCCTCCTCCCCTTTTCCCTTTTGCCGTTTTTCTCGTCAGCATGCATGTTTCGCTTGGAAACACCAAGCCGGGTCACTGGATACACAGGAAGAACAAGAAAATTGAATCAGCATCAGGTGCACGGAAGACACCCGGCTTTTCATTTTGTCGTCTCATCCACAAGGCAAAGTCACTCTCGTCGTTCTTGACCCAGCATGTACAGAGTCATTACAGTTCGATAAGCCTTTTCCCTGCTTCCCGGCAGATCTCCATGGGTAAGGAGAGGTCTGGATACATATGTGCAACTCGCGGACACCTAAATACCAAACTTCGTGACCCCGTCAGTCGAAGCCATCGACATCACTCACATCCGTCCATCCATTGTCTTCATCACATAACCATCATCTGTAAGACGCCAGAACCGACCAACCCAATCTACATGACAAACAGCAAATTTGTGTCTAAAACCCCGTTAGGCCAGTCATTACAAGCCATCCAGAGGCCGACAACTTACTGAGGGGATGACTGCACGAGAGCTGTGGCTTCTGTGTGTACTTGGTTGCCAATTCGTCTCGTATGCTGTTGAGAAGCTGCACGTAGCTCTGCTGCGGGTTCTTCCTGAGCGCATTGACAAAGGCCCACGACATGGCGCCCGTGGGCTGAGAGGCGATGGTAGCATCGGCACTAGAGTCCAACCGTCAGCCTGAGCCATCGTAGCGAATGACGACAAGAGGAATCCGCTGCCTGTCGTGCTGTGATCCCAACCTAACTCTTCGCCCCGAACGCCAGGCTACAACCCAGTGGTTGTTACCTGCCATTCGAGGCGCCGACAACGACATACAACAAATTCATCTATCCCCCACACCAAAACACACCATTTTGTTTTGCCCGTCCGCCACCAGTAATGACACAGTTCCGGGGCTCAGCCCGAGGACTCGATTCAGACGCCTTGCGTCGACTCGTCCGTGTTCGCTTGAATCGACAAAGTGGCTCGCTCTCCGCCAGGAAGAGTCTGTACAGGAAAGCGGGGAGAACGAAATGAGAAAGAAAGAAAAAAAAAATCACGGCCAGACGGGCATCACGAGGACTTGTGAACGGGCCATCGGCGGAACAGCAGCGGGGTAGTAAGCATCAAGATGCCAAGGGAACACCCACGATGTTTGGTCGTCCTTACTACCGGACAGCATGACGACGTCGGCCGGGGACGTCTTGGTGGCCAGAGCCCGGCTACGGGACTCATCTCCGGTGGTAGCCTTTTTGAAGAAGCTCGCGATACCGTTAGCGACACCGCCAAGGTCGCCTTGGCTGTAGGACGAAATGACGCCAAGCAGCCCCTGGCTGGCCTCCTTGGCGAGGTTTGGTGTTTTCAGGATACCCTGCGTCGAGTAAATGTATGGCAGGTCGAGAGCAGTGCCGGAGTGGCACGAGTCGAAGATGGCCGTCAGCCTCACGCCCGCCTGAAGCGGCCGGACCATGATGCGGTGCATCTCGTCGTCGGTGATGTGGCCGGTTTGGCGGAAGTCGACGGGGTAGATGACCTCATCGTATCCGTCGGGCTCGTCACCGTCGAGGTCCTTGGTTTGACCGCCGTGGCCTGCTGCGCGTCAGCGGCCGTTGCCTCTTACCCGTGGAACCGTCAGGTGAGCTAGCGCCTACCTGAGTAGTGGAAGAAGAGGGCATCGTCGGGCCGAGCGTCCTTGACCAGCCAGTGCATAGCGCGCAAGATGTTTTGCTTGGTTGGCTGGCTCATGGGATTTTGCTGATCGTCAGTCAGAATGACCATATCCTCTCTCTTGTAGCCAAAATGCTCGGCGAGGTACGCCGTCATGTTGCGGACGTCGTTGATGCACCCGCGAAGTTGTCCACGCTGACCAAAGTAGTTGATGCCTATGAGCAACGCTTTCCGACGGCCGGTGCAGTTGGAGTATCGGAAGGCATAGCCCTGTGGCGCACCTTGACCGAACTGCTGGGGTTCCGAAGGAGGCGCCTGCGGGCCGAGCCGTGCTTGTGGGAGCGGACTGCTGTGTGCCGGATGCATGCCTGAGCAAAGCCGTTTGTTAGTCGTCATAGCCGAGTCTCGCGCTCGGGACACCTACCGGGACTAGGCCTCGAATTGCCGTAGCTCTGCTGCGAGACCATATGGCCGTAGGAGCCCGGGTCTACGTACTGCTGGGGAGATGGAGAGTGTTGCTATTGCATTGTCGCTATTTAGCCAACTGGGAGAGAGGGCCGTCTTGGAAGAAAGCCATACCTGGTATCCGTACTGGAGTTGGGCAGGATGGTAGCCGTAGCCAGGCTGATGAGAGCCATGCCCCTGCTGATAACCGTTGAAACTTTGCTGCTGTAGAGGCGGCTGTCTGTCGCAAGCCAAAAGTATCCGTCAGACAGGACTCCGCTCGACGGTGGCCACACAGAAGAAGGAGTGCGAAGGCTCACTGGAAGTAGTTGCCAGAGAACTGCTGCTGCGGGGGGCCGTAGCCGCCGCCGTAGGGAAAGGCAGACATGTCCAGGGGAGCAGAGCGGACTCGCGGGCCCGAGTCGGGGCGCGGAGAAGAGGTCTCGAGGATGCGTGGCCCGTGGCCCAGCGCCGAGGAAGCGGAGTCGTCCGAGGTGGCTGGAGCGCGAGACAGCGAGAAACGGAGGCGCGCACAGCCGGCCAGAGAGTTATTGTCCAGTCGAAAAGGCGATTCGCAGAAGGATCGTCAGGGAGCCGGAGAAGGCGTCGGGGCGGATGGGCGGATGGGCGTCGAGGACAGGGGAATGGCTGGGTGCAGGGCAGAGAAGACGGGGGAGAGTGCTGTAGAGAGGGGGTGGGGAAGAGGCGGGGTGTGCTGGCAGCCTCTCACAATTTGTCTTTGGCGCGCCTCTTCTTTGACCCTCAGGCTCGGCCGGTCTATAAGACTGAACTCAGGGTCTCGGTGTGTAAGAGGTCGGTCGGTGAGTGCAGGCGGCTGCGAGAGATGACGATGCCGTGCCGATTAGGTAGCGGCAGCGGTAGCGGGGTGTGACCCTTTTGCTCCCTGGGGGTTTTTTTTTTTCTTTAGTCTTACCGATCGTCGGGAGGGGCTGGAGCAGAAAAACGATAAGACCCAGTGAGGGGGGAGGGGCGGAGAGGGGCCCAGGAGAAAAAGAAGCCAGAGAGGGGAGAGAGAGGAGCCAGGAGGAGGATGACCCGAGGCACGAACTGAGTGGGAGGGCGTGTGGCGCGTGTCAGGACCACACGGGAGAGGCTAATGATGATGGAGACGACAGCAGATAGTGGCTATCTATATACCCAAGTCGAGAAGAGCGTGGGTGTAAGTCGAAGAGGGCCCAAGGGCAGCGCAGACCTCTGAAAATCAATTGCGATCTGGGTGGGGCGGAGACCATCAGCCGAGGCCGGGACGCGATTACCGGGTAGCCGCCGTCCTCGCAGCACCAGCCACACTTGTGCCGCTATGGCTCGGTTCAGGCCGGCACCCGAGGCTTGGCTAGGAGCTTCTGCTAGCTGGACAGGGACTTGCCGCCGAGAACTGCACGCAAGCCTTCCATCTATGATGAGAACTTTTCGATTCCACTGCCAGCGCACCCACCTAATCCATTCAGTTGTTTTGCTGCTACCTAGGAAAGTACGTACTGGCAGGCACTTGATTGTCCGTATAGCGGTGTGATGTGCGGCGCAGCTATACGAATTTTCCTTCCTACCTACATACCATCTACTTCTACCTAGGTGCCTATGAACGTAGCGGGCAATCCGCCGTGTCCGAGATGCCGGCCCGAGACCGGGTTTGTAAGACGTGACGGTTTACGCCTCTCGCATCTTCCTTGATAGGAATAGGAATTCGGCTCCGATGTCCATTACCACGCCAAGCCGGTTCAGGTTGACCGGGGGGGGGGGGGGGGCCGGCCGTTGAACGGAGTCTCCGAGAGCGCGCCCAGCGTCCGTCTGTGGCTGTGCACGCCACCGGTTCGGCACGCATCTGCACTTTGACGTCGTCTTCTTATCCTGTCCGCGTTTTCCTTTTTTCCCCCCTCTTTAACAGGCGAAACGAGCACGCNNTTATACGGACAGTTGACATAATTTTGCTCGTTTCTCGTGGCAGGCCACTGTACCTACCTAGATATGTATGGACATACATATGTACGTGATATATATTCGCACATACATATCTCGCTGACATGGTGCGGATGCCGATAATCACGACTGTCCGATCCAGGCCTGCGAGTAATATCAACCCAATGCGACTCGACATCGGCGACAGCGACGACAGACGAGTCGGCTTCTCCGCGCTGCGTTCTTTCTCCTGCCAATTCCCTTGCTTCAGGCTGCCGGATGGTCCGTTGCCGAGACTGCTCATGCCGTGGCCTCCGTCGCCCGTTACATCGTCCTTGATGACTGCTCTCCCGGTCGATCCTTTACCGGGACACGTGCATCACGACAGCGTTCTATTCTCATCTCGGAGTCAGCCAGAAAATCACGAAAGATGGATATCCATCAGTCATCACTTAGTCAGCATTCGTTGAGCCTCGCCAGCTGGAAGAAGGTGGTAGCAAACCGCCCTTGCAAAACTCACATCTAGGTGGTAGGTAGGTAGCAAACACCTCACTTCACAATATAGCCTCACATCTTGGATTCGTCATCCCCCTCAATCTTAATCATCGTTGCGACGCGTCTTATTACGAATTTCGCCAACCTCCCGCCTCTATTCCGAGGCGGCCTACTATGGCCGCTGACTATGGCCCTATTCTCTACTCCCCCGACTATCTCGACCGCCTGCGCGGGCTCGTTCTCACCCAAGATGAGCTCCACCGAGCCGCCTACGTCCTTGGACAGCTCTCACCTCATGATTTAGAATGGAAGCGGCGTTGTGTGCGTTGCTGTCGTGGTGAGCTTGCCCCAAACTAGACTAAACACCCTATTGAGCTGACGGCGGCCACACACAGCCATGAAATCGAACAAGTGTCGTGCTCGAAAGCGTCAAGCTGCTGGTGCCCCCGCGTCAGCCGCGCCGCAGGACCCCGATGTCAGTCAAGCTGGATCTCGGGCTCCCGACATCGACAACGCTTTCGAAGAACTCACCATTTCCTCTTCTCCCGCCAAGAAGAAGCCGGACAAGCCAGATGAGATCATTGTCCGCTGCAAATTTCATCCTGGAGTAATCTCCCGAAAGGCACGCCCGATCCATCCCCTTCCACTTAAAGCATCCCTTTGCTGCGGTGCGACGGCTAACAGTATGTTTGCTATCTAGAGATGGACCTGTTGCCGCAATCACATCAGTGCAAAACCCTGTGCTCAAGACGAGTGGCACAGCCCACGTCTTTATGCCGTCGGCGAATTGGAAACAAACTGGATTTTCTACGCGACGCCCTCAACGTCGCCGCCCTTTCAGCCCGCAGCCGTCGTCGTCATCGACTGCGAAATGGGTACCGCATGCTCGGGCGAGTCGGAGCTAATCCGCGTCTCCGTCGTCGACTACTTCTCTCGAAACGTCCTTCTCGACCGCCTCGTCTTGCCTGACGCCAAGATGTCACACTACAATACCAGGTATTCCGGCATCTCCAAACCGATGATGGACGACGCCCTGCGGCGAGGACGCTGCTTCCTAGGACGCGACGAGGCTAGGATTGCCGTCTTGAGACTCATCGGGCCCAAAACCATCGTCGTCGGCCACGCGGGGAACCAGGACTTGACGAGCCTGCGCTGGATTCATTCCTTCGTCATCGACACGCTCCATATCGAAAAAAAGCGTCGAAAAGACAAAAGTGAGGCCGAAGACGCGGCAGTCGCCGCACAGAGACCCGCGCCTCCGCTACAGACGAATCCAGATGACGAAAAAGACGCTGCCCCAAGGCACGAAACAGGCCTATCTCTCAAGGCTCTGGCCAGAGAGAGGCTCAACCGCGAGATCCAGACCAAGGGCAAGGGCCACGACAGCGTCGAGGACGCTCTGGCTACCCGAGACCTGCTGCACTGGTACGTGACCCACCCGGACTAGTGGCGACCAACGCGCCCGAACAGCTTCACCGTCGTCTCCTATGCCTTTCTGCTCTTGGACATTGGATGAGTTTGTTTTGAGGTGTACGCTATACCTAGTCACGGCCCATGGATACATTGCCCCCTGGAATATTCCATTCGTTCTACTCTGAGTAATCGGACCCTGTACTGGCTAGCACATGTCTCTTGCGTCTGTTTCCAGAGCCGTCTCTGGGACACTCTTGAAATAGTTCGAAATTCTTCTTTTTGTGTGTTCTATAAGTCAAATCTTTTCTAAATGATCGCTATAGACGGTCGCCTACACCTTGGTTGCGTGAATCATATCCCACAAGTGATCCCACAAGTGAATGCTTTGCTCGATGGCTACGCTGCCCAGACTCCGCGCTGGAAAGGATTGATTAGCCTCGAGACGAGGTAGAAACGCTGCGTAGTGTAGCTGGTAAGTTGCCAACGGAAAAGGGCAGTGAAGAAAAGAGAGGGGGGATATATGGAAACAAAAAAAAAAACCCAAGCATTGGATGGAATTCCCCGTAAAGACAAGCCCCTTGGCCTACTTCGCGTTTTCCAGCCCATCTGTCCTCCACTCGCGGCTCTGCGCTACGCCGTCCCCGCCTATGCCCGGAGGATAGGCGGCGGCAGCGGCAGGATCAATGACCGGGCCGGCCGCTGTCGTCCGGGTCAAGTTCCAGTCGGAGCTGATGCCGCTCGTGTAAAACGACGACGGTTGGCTGCCGGAGCGCATATGCGTCATGTAAGCCGCGTTGGAGTTGTCGAGCGGTGGCATCTCGGGTATGCCGTCGACGTTCGGCAGCCCGCCCTCGATCTCCAGGTCGAAGGGATCCGAGCGAAATTTATTACGCCTGTCGGCGAAGGACGAGGCCAGGCTCCGAAACGAGGAGCGCACGCCTGCGCGGGAGGCCATCGAGGGCGGATATCTTGAGCTGCGCGCAGAGGCCGTCGAGGGCGGGTATCGCGAGCTGACCGAGGCGCTGACGGACCGCCGGTGCGAGCGCGGTTCCAGTTCCGTGAACGCGGACTCCTGCCGGCTAAATACGGGACTCGGTACGGCGATGGGATCGGCAAAGGGGTCCAGAGCTCCCTCCATATAGGCCTGTGCAATGTATGCCGGCTCATGAGACGTGCCGTTCATGACGTTGGTGTCGGCGAAGGGATTCAGGATTCCGAAGCCGTCCTGGTTGAGCCCCAGCTCAGGCACTGGCCCGCTTTGCAGCGTGGCATCCATATTGCCGCCGCCCATGCTCGTAGCACCGTCTGGCAGCCTTCCTCTCGGCGCAGGCTCGAAGGCTCCATCGCCCGGTCTCTTCGACCACAAGCCCATGAACCGATCTTTCATCGTCGGCCCCTGTGACATGGGGCGACGCACGTTGGCCATATCTTGGCCCGGTATCGCGGGCGGCTCCCAGGGCTGTGGTGCTAAAGTGGCTTCGGCCATCGGGTTATCGGCTTGAGCCGTCACCCCTGCGCCGTGGTAGCCCAAACTGGCCACATGTCTTTCTGCGCCCAAGCGAGCACCAGCGGCATCTCCGAAGATCTCGCTCGTGTCTCTCTGTCCCA
Organism: Ophiocordyceps unilateralis; assembly: GCA_001272575.2. Taxonomy (NCBI): domain Eukaryota; kingdom Fungi; phylum Ascomycota; class Sordariomycetes; order Hypocreales; family Ophiocordycipitaceae; genus Ophiocordyceps; species Ophiocordyceps unilateralis. Next base: position 83,978 of record LAZP02000010.1, on the reverse strand, counting down.
TGTGAGAGGGACTGGAGTCGTGGAAAGGCGACGGCAGTCTGTTGACCTTTTTCTTCGCCTGGACCTTTCGCCAAACTTTCCGCCCAATCCACAGTGAAAGTCCGAGGATCAATACCGCGGCGGCGACGCCGAAGACGATGCCCAAAACGCTCTTTGTTGGGAGGGCACGGGATGCCTGACTCGGACCGCTGGGACCAGGGCTCGGTCTAGGGTCGCTTTTCGTCGGTTGATTGCCAACCCCGAGGTTGCCGCCAATGCCGTTTTCCGTTCCGGTATTGCCTAGTTGTCCCACGGATTTGGGCTCTCTGGCTGGTCGGACCGCTGCTGGCGTGTTTGCCGGACCGGCACTTGCTGATGTGTCGAGCGTCGACCTGACGGCTGGCGATGGGCGCCTCGGCGAGTCTGTCTTGCGAGGGCTAGACGTGTCTGTGGTAGTAGCGGATGCCGAGCTGCGAGGGGGCGCACGTCGAGCAGTAGCGGGTGGCGGGTCTTCGGAAGGCAGAAGCTGAACAGCATCGGACGTCGAATCCTGTGGTTCTCTGGTCGCGGAGCTCTGCTCCTCCGTGAATGTCGAGGTCTCCTGGTCTGTGGATGTTGCGCTCTCCTGATCCGCCACTTGGCTTTCCCTTGATTCCGTCGGAAGGGCTTGAATGCCTCTCGTAGGCGTAGCTTCTGAAGTCCGCGTTATTTCAATGCGAGATGTTGGCTGAGTCCTCTCCGTCGATGCCGAGGCTTGTATGTTCCTGCCCGACGCTGCTGTACTTCTTGGTGACTGAGCCTGGTTTTGCCCGGTTGGACTGGGCCTCGTTGCTGAGGTCGTGGGGGGGAACTGGCCATTGGCATTTTGTGTTGTAGTCTGCCCTGAACCGATTCCGCGAACTTTCGACGTTTCTCCCGGGACACTTTCCGTCCGACCCTGGTTTATTCCAAATGGACCCTTCTTGGGGAAGTCAAAAAATGAAGCGCCAAAAAAGCGGCCAACGGTTGTCGATTCCAGCCTGGTTCGCCTAGGGTCTTGTCTTCCGAAACTTGAGACGCTGCTCTCCTTTGGGCGCCGGACGCTGGTCGGAGTAGAAGCCTTCGTACTTCCTAGGTTCCCTTGACGCTGGGATCCTCCATCCGATGAGTCCTGCCTACCCGAGTCCCGGCCGTTAGTTAGAGGAACAGGCTGTGTCCCCAAATCCTTGCCCCTCGCAGCACCAATGTTTTGCGATTTTGGGCCACGGTTGCTCCTTGTGGCAGAAGGTGACGAGCCGGAGCGAACGGGATTCGAGGCAGGAGACTGCGTCCCGAGACTCTGGCCCCTGGAGGAAGCAAGATCCTGCTGGTTGGAGCCACCATTGCTTCTCGCAGTAGAGAGTGGCGAACCGGAGCGAACGGAGTTCGAGGTAGAAGGCTGCGTCCCGAAATTCTGGCTCTTGGAGGGAGCAAGATCCTGCGGGTCGGAGCCACCATTGCTCCTCGAAGCAGAAACTGGCGAACTGACGACTTGAGGGCCTCCTCTTTTGGGTGCCTGAGGGCCCTCGTTCGCCTGCGTTCTCTTCAAGCCGTCAGAGTTCTCTAAAGGAGTTCTCGAGTTTCGAGGCCGAGAAGTATTCCGAGGGAAGACTGCAGGGGCCTGCGAGCCAAGGTCCCGTCGCAATTCCGTTCGAGAGGCTAGATGAGGGCTGACAGAAGCTGGAGAGGGCGACGGAGAGGTAGGGGAAGGAGGCGGCGAATTCCGGTATACGGCGCACATGTTCGGCGTCAAGGGAGGAAGCAATGGACTGGGAATGGAAGCGCGGTCAGTAGCGGCAGCGATGTTCAACGGGGCTACCGTTGTGACGATGGACCTCGGCCGACTGCCTTGAAGATCGGGGGTGAAAGGCGGTTTCGACGTTGAAAGGTCGGGAGCGCATTCTCTCGCATCGGCCGCGGTCGACTGTCCGGAGGACATGACGAGGCGGAGGCCTGGATCGGCGAGCAAGAGACAGACTTCGGTGATGGTGTTGCACAAGGACGATGGCAAAAGCTGTGCGGGCCCTGGCCGCCGCCGGCTCCTTAGTTCATGTCGATTCCTTTGCGATGTGTAAACCGATGAATGTCTGTCAAGAGGAAGGTCTTGGAGGCCAGAAGTTGCATGACGGAAAAGTGTCAAAGAAACGGAAAAACCGGTGGAAGAGTCTGGGTCCGGGCGAGGAGGCAGGGGGTGATGGCGGTAGAAGCCCAGAAGGGGGCTCTGGAACAGACCGACAGGAGGGTGGGATCCGCGACAAAGGTGAAGCAGTCAGAGGGGTGGATGGGAGGGACCAAGCGGGAGCGGGTGTGAGCAGTTCACCAAACCCGTTTGAGTTTTCCTCGTGCCGTCTGAGTTGTTTCTCTGTGCTGTTGACGTGTCAACCAGCTATGTGTCCCGGTAAAGTGGCAGTCATGGGGTACTCTTGCACGTCCTTCGGCCAGCGGTGCAGCGCAGAAGAGTGATATCACGGTCCGTGAAAAGGACGCGGTATCCGGGTGAGAGGAAAGACAATGACCACCTCAGGGGCATCAACCTCGTTGGCTTGCTCCGTACACACACACGGAGAGCCCCTGGAGGCCAAACAGCAGCATGGCCCGCGACGTCGCCTCGGCTTGGCGCCAGGCGTCCATCCCCGCGATGCTCCCCAGGGCGGACTCATGGTCCACGCTTAGGCTGCCAGGCTGTCAAACTGCGAGTTGTAGGCTGTCTGCCGGCCTGACTCGGGTTCTGCGTCGGCTTGGCCAGGGGTAGGTTTCGAAACATGGCCGGCCTGGCTTCGGTGAAACGGCTGCGCAGCGTCTCTGACTCGGCAAGTGGTCGTAGGAGGGTTATTGATTGCTGGCCGAGAGCAGGAAAGTGCGAGGTTGACAGGAGAATGCGGGGATTGCGCACAGAATGCACTGTGAGAGACGGAGGCTACTCCACCCAAGTCACAGTGTCGGTTTACAAGGACCCGGCACGGTTGCCTGGACTGGGCTGATCACTGGTGAAACAGAGGCCAGGTCGGAATCGTATCTACTCGACCCTCATCAAGACTTTGGAATCTTATTCGGACTTTCAAGCTAGCGTCTCCTTCTGTGAGCCGGCCAAGCTGGCTCACCTGGCTCACCTGGCTATCCCGGCGCGGGTCGTTCGTGGCCGTTTTTCCGGCATCAAGCGAGACCTTAACTTCCCGGACACTGCTTGCTGGAACGAAAGCTGCCGTCGGTTCGCCCCGATACCCACGATAAAGGGGCCTTATGCTGCTACCTTGACTGCCGCTGACATTCAAATACGTTTCGGCTGAGCCATTCACCGCACCAAGGCTCTCGAGACATCTGGATACTAGCTCCGACCGCTGAGACAAGTATTCGCCGACGCGGGTGCGGGCCGCACGAGGCAGTTCAGACTTCAAGGGCCCTTGACACTCGGCCCCGTTGCCGCAACGGCGTTGCTCTTTTCTCCGAGGCAGACGGACGGGTGCTGGTCCGTGACGCTAGAAGTGTGAGAGATCGGACGGGCGATCGTCGATTATCTTGCTTTTTACTGCACATATCACGATCGTCGCAGACGGTTTGGCAGCCACCGGGCCATCTCTCGGCGTGATAAGGCGCTGAAGGATCCGGCTACGCAAACCTTCTGTACAGGTGGAGAGCTTCCTCGGGGTGCGGTAAACAAGAATACTGCCCTGTTATCATTACCATCATAACGAGCCGGCTCGGGTCTCGACATCGGCGGCGCCCGGATATGGCACCCCAACGAGTTGGTCAATACTTAGGACTCCGCTCCTGAAAGCTGATGAATTATGACTATACTGTCGACGATGATATGAGCTGTTAGGCAGCCACGGGTTAGTACTACCTGTTGGTCACATAGGTGCATACATACACGATTAGGTGTAAGTAAAAGGCTAAAATTTCAAAAAGATTTAATAAAAATAATTTTCACTATTTAAGGGAAAGACTGATCCAAAATTATCATACATGTTATAATGCATTAGCCGTTGCTACTAGTCCAACGTTATACTCAACCACACAAGCATATCCACATATCTGACTGTAACTGAATGCGCAATCCTACTGGGAGACTCACTTCTCTTTCCCCCCTCAACGACACAATCTCGTTATTCCCCTTCTATAGTGTCCTATTTATCATGTCTATCCTCGTCAACTATCCAGCTATTGTGGCCTTGATAACTGCATTGAGCTTCATCGTCAGCCGGCGATGGCTCCAAAAGAGGACCTGCCCAGGCCTTCCTCCCGGGCCAAAGCCTCTCCCCATAGTCGGCAATATCAGGGACTTGCCGACAAAAGGCGAGCCCGAGTTCCGGCATTGGCTCGCCCATAAAGATGCTTACGGACCAATCAGCTCAATCACGGTCATGGGCCAGACCATCGTCATCGTTCACGATAAGCAGATCGCCGTTCAACTTCTGGAGCAGCAGTCGCTCAAGACTTCGGGGCGGCCTAAGCTGGCATTCGCCGACATGTGCGGCTTCAGCGAGACCCCAGCCTGCCGGCAACACGACGATGTCTTTCGTCGATGTCGAAAGCTCATGCATCAGCAAATTGGGACAGATGCAAAAGTGACAGAGGCCCATCAAACTATCGAGACCGAGGGGCAACGCTTTCTAGAATGGGCACTCAATAAGCCGGAAAGTCTGATGGAGCATGTTAAAACGTAAGATTGGCCAAATTTCTTGTGCCTCGCGTTTGACTAAGTCAGTATGTTCAGTCTCACCGGTGCAGTCATGCTGAAGGCAACGTATGGCTATTCCGTCGATGTCGAGCACGGAGACCCCCTAGTGCGCCTAGTTGAACGCTACATGGCCAACTTTTCGAAAGCCTTTAGCCCCGGAACCTGGCTGGTGGATGTCTTTCCTGCCCTCAAGCATCTGCCCGATAATCTCCCCGGCATGGCCTTTAAAAAGACGGCCCGGCGTTGGAAGAAGACGACTGAAGAAGGAGAAGATATTCCGTACTTCTTTGTTCGGCATCAAATGAAAGGCGGTTATAACCGGGACTCATTCACCTCGAGGCTAGTCCAACAGCACGGCGAGAGCGGACCAAGCCGCGAGGACGAATTGAATATCAAGTCATCGGCTATGGCTCAGTTTACCGGCGGCTCGGATACGACAGTAGCCGCTCTGAGAGTCTTCATACTGGCCATGATAAAATTCCCCGAAATTCAACGCAAGGCGCAGCAGGAAATCGATAGCGTCATCGGCACTGACCGGCTACCCCAGCACAAAGACCGGGTGAGCTTACCATACATCGAAGGGGTCGTCAAGGAAGTGTTTAGGTGGTCCCCCGTCGGCTATTTAGGTATACCACATATGGCGACCGAGAACTTGGTTCAAAACGACTACTTGATTCCAAAGGGAGCTATGATCATTCCTAATATATGGTGGTTTACACACGACCCCAAGGTATACAGCGACGCCGACTCTTTCAACCCGGACCGGTATCAAACGCCATTCAACGAGCCAGATCCAAAAAACGTAATATTCGGTTTTGGCCGTAGAATTTGCCCCGGCCGATACTTCGCCAACGCATCCATTTTCATAATCATCGCTCAGATGCTATCGGTTTTCTATATCCGCAAGGCCGTCGACAAGCATGGCATCGAGCTCGAGGCTCAGCTAAAAGTCCAGCCGGGGTTGGTTTCATTTCCACTGCCTTTCCCTTACAAGATTACGCCGAGGGACGATGGGAAAGCGGACCTCATTCGGAGGATGAATGCAGAGAAGCCTCGGGAGATGAGTGACGCCAGCTTCTTTGATGGTGTCGTCTTTGGCGAGTAGCGACTACCGAAGACTCTTTATCGTTTGAGGAGAGAGTCTGATGGAGATACCATTTTCGTTCTGGACTGCTTCCATTCAAGCCGTTGGTTTAAAAGGCACGGGAGAGTCTCGGCCGCGAATAATGGTCGAGTATGTACTCGTTGTTTGGCTATACGAGCATAGCATTGTTAACAGCCATCCACGTCGGCGTCCTCGTTATCGTAGTAGAGGACAGACTCGACGGCTTTTGTCGGAGGAGCCCGAGATAGTATCGTCGAGAATAAAACATAGCAAATGGAAAGGTAGATACCTAGGTAGGTACTTTGAGCAAGATCTGCAGGCACCGCCCGCGGGCGCGGCGTTTGTGCGCAAGCCACTGTACTGCCACATCTGCTCTTGGGTACCCGTTACCTGTAGTCAGGTACATCGCGATGCGGCCCTGATGCCACTGCTGCAGCCTGCAGCCACTCAGGCACATGTACCCAAGTACCTACCTACCTACCTACCTTAGGTGCCTCCGCCAGCCTCACCGTTGCTGTGCAGACGCAGAGATTCTTCCCTCCTCCTTTTCGTTCTGCTTCTTTTTTCCCCCTCGCCTTCGTAACCTTTTTCATACTCGACGAGGCTCTCCGCCTCGGGTACTGTCCTTCTTATCGTCATCATCATAACCATCAGCATCAGCATCAGCATCAGCATTAGCATCAGCATCAGCGTCACGTTCACCAACTAGCCATCCTTCCTTATCGCCGCAATCCCGCCCTCGCTCGTAAAGCTCTGCCTCACTGCCTTCAGGTATGCTGATTACATTGTCAGCCGCTCTGTCGGCCGTTTGATCCTTCACAAGACGACAGAGTCATCGAGCGTCGACGCTCCCAGACAAGAGCCGCCTGGTCTCTGGCCATCGCGTCTGCCTGAACGCGACTTCGCGCGTCGCAACGATACATTCGTACTTCTGAAGCGATATATTTTGATTTCTCCGAGCAACCCTTCCCCACCATGTTTGGATCGTTCCCTTCCTTGGGTAAGCTGACATGATCTTCTTCGTCACCTTTTCTCCCATCCCTTGTCCTTGCTGTTACTCGCCAGCTAACCGACATCATCAGCGAACCTGCCTTCACACGCAAAGGTAGATCCCAAGGATATACCCCCCCCGACACCTGTTATTCTGCCGCGCTACCAGCCTTATGCCCATGAGCATCAGACGCTTCCCCCTTCTGAGACCTTGGCCGCCCTGCTGGAGCAAACGGGTCGCGCCGCCAGCGCCTTGGGCCCGCTTGGCTTTTCTGCCATCGGGCTTGACCTGAAGCTGGACGCCGCCGTCCGAGATCTCGTGCCCGACCCGACCCATATCCCAGACTTCCCCCAATGGGAAAAATTGACGGCCGACGAGGCCTGCGAGCAAGACCATGTCAACCGTCGGTGGCTGAGGACTAGCAACCTGGCCCCGGCACGCCAAGTCTATCTCGAACGCAAACAGGAGCTGTCCAATACTAACGAAGACGCCTTTCGCACCGTGAGAAGGATCCCCCCACCCAGAGGTAAACAGCAGGCTCGGCTGGGCAACGCCTACGAGTTCTTCCGGTGTCTCGAGCTCTTCACCACTTACTGGGACGATCCCACCCAATCGGCAGACCTCCCACCCTCACCTGAGTTGTCCGCTACCGAGTTGGCCGCCACCGAGGCCGTCACTGCCGTCACTGCCGACACTACTGATGCCGTTGCCACGCAGGGCCCTGAAGGGTCCAAGAGCGGAGGCCCAGGAGACGTAGCGGCACCGGCCGTCGTGCGCACTTGCTCTGGTCAGTCCATGCCTCCCGAGATTCGACAGAGCCTCATTGCAGCTTTTGTCAAGCTCGTCGCCTACGACTTCGGTTGCAACGTGTCCATGGCTCGTGTAGAGCCGCGACTTCACTTCAAGTCTGCCGCTGGCCCTCGCCAGCGCAAGACTTATACCCCGTCCCACTGTCACTTCATCTTCCAAAGCCCGATGTCTCGCGAGGCGGCACGGACCGGCATTGTGTATGGCCCGGTGGCAGCCGTGAGCACGAGGCCGACTGTGGACTTCACTTTGCCCAGCGTCGAAACGGCCCAATCGCTGGATCTCGCGCGCGAGGTGACGGCGGCACTGATCACGGCGCAGCACCGGGCTCGCGAAGGCAAGATCGAGAAGCGGTTCGGGGAAGGCCAGTGGTGGACGTCCAAGCCTCGATGGGGAGGAGGCTCAGGAGGTCCCATCGGCCGCGAGATGGACAGGATGGCCGTCCCCGGCGACAACGACACTCGGCCGAGCGACGGCGAGGGCTTATCAGCCCCCGTGACGAAGAGACCGCGCAAGACCATGTCCATCTACGATAATTACCGCATTGTGCGCCCGCCCTCGTCGTCATGGGACGTCAAGGCCAAGTACGAGGCGATCGGAAAGGTGGAGGACGCTAGCCACGACGACGTCTTCGTCGTCAGCTCACTCTTCCACCACGTGTCTGTGCTCCGCGTGCGCGTGCCGAGTCGGCTGCTCGAGGTATTGGACGGTTCGCCCGAGTCGGATCCGATCAGGCGCAGCTGGGGCAAGGTGGAAGCGTGGAGGAGCCCCTGGTACGACTTGTTCGACGTGGAGCAACGGGTGGCGGCGATGCAGTTGCTGTGGTCGGTCATGGCATACCAGATGAGGCTGGAGAGTGGAAGCGATGACAGCAGCGACGCAACGGCTGACGCGTGAATAGCCGACCGAGACTCGCGGAACAGGGACGGGCGCGGTGCGAGAGGCTTCTTACAGCGACGCGTGCGTGGATGCGCTGCCCGGTTCCGTCGTCGGTGCGTGAAGCTAGTTCGGGGCGTGAGGTTCTCGCGATGGCGAGGCAAGCGGGTGAGGAAGGCGAGCACTGTCAAGAGCGCGGCGGGTGTCGAGTGAGGGAGCAGCGCGTGAGAGGGAAATCCTATTTTGCATGGCAGCGGAGGCCAGGATACCACTTGCAGTGTCAGTTGGTCTACGAGTGGTGTTGAAATATCATGCGACATCACCTAGGTAGGTAGGTATCGAGCACGACTTCATTATGAACTGTGTTTGCTGTGTCGCCTCACCAAGCCAGTCTCGTCAGCCTCGCTGACGTCACGGCGCTACCGTTGACGAAAACCTCGGCAACTAGGTTTCTCCGTTGCGTGGCACGACCGACTTCCGCTTAGAGCAGCCAGGGGGATCGCCGTCCCCATTCTACAGCATTGAGAGGTTTGCGTTGTCTTCTAGAATGTTCTGGACGAAACTAGATCTCGTTCTTCCCTGTGCCCTAGTAGGCTTAAGCTGTTTGCTAGGAAGGTCGACGTGTCAGATGGGCCCTCATTTTTGACTTTAACAAGGACCTCTCTCTCTATTCGAGGCTCAGCGCCCTCTTTCGTTTCTAGACGGTGCGTGGCGTGGGTCACGTCTGAATCTAATTCTTAGCCTCGGGGAAGAAGTGGTAGCGTACGATAGTCAAAGCCGCATGACTTTGCTCACGAGCTGGGCGGTTTCGAGTTACTGCGCTCCCTCATACCTCCATGCTCCTCAAGTCTACGCGACGGAGACTCTTACATACATAGACTCGGCATTGTTCGTCGCCATTTTCGGCTGTCAGCAGCAGCTAACGTCGGCGCGCGGTTTGAGGGGCTCATCTACATGCTATGTTTGAACAGTTCAGTGACGACTACGTGCGCGACGCTGGTGAGAATGCTGGCTTGGGGGGGGGGGAAATGGGTTCAATGCGATGCGATGTGACTATATTTGCAGACGTCGTCTGGAATCCGTCGCTGTTCCCGTCAAATGCCATCACCCCAGCCTCGTCTTTCCCGTGCTATTGTCGAGGGGTCAGTGCCCGGACATGGCTCACGGACTCGAGGTAAAAGAATTAAAAAAAAAAAAGTCAAAAGAGGAGAGACAGTGACTTGCTGCTTGTGGGTGTCTTATGGTAGATGCAGTCTAGATAAAACAAAAAAAAAGATTCGTCGACATCGTGTCTCATGGCCGGTGTATGACGACGAGCTATACAGAAAGCCAACCTTAGAAGCCCCCTGGCGAACCATCTTCCTCGGGAGCTGCACCGCATGCATCGAAATGGGGCAGCATGCGTCGTGTCCCATACTGATTCGCAGCTTCGTCCTGCCGCTGCTCGAGGACGTCCGCGGCCGACAAGGTGTTGGCATTGGAAATCGCCAGAGTACTAAGACGAAGGAAGCGCCTGCTCGGGCGCTTATCCTGGCGCTTCCGGACGAAGGCGAGAGGGGCATATGAACAGAAGCGAAGCGCAGAGTCAGTCTAGCAGAGTAAGGGACGATCATCCAATCAGGCAACGTGAACTTGCAGTGCTACTACCTAGGTATGCCAACATGGTACTCCTATCACGGACCCCTTTGCCCCCCCCCCCCCTTCCCCAACACCCCCCAAATCCTCATCTGCCCTGTGCCTCAACGAGACTGATCCGTCTGTGGGTATGTGCGCCCATCATGGCGGCGGGATATGACCAGCTCACCACGGCCTCCACCTGGCTTCAAGTCCTTATGTATCCTAGACACGGCGTCGCGCATCGCCAGTCATCATCTACATGCCTTTCGCCACTTCCAAAAGACTGCTGCTCCTGTACATTGTATTCACCCTGACAGTACAGCACTGTCGTAGGAAACGAATTGACAAAGAAAGAGTGAGAAACAAAAGAGGAAAAGGGGAGAAACAAGTGGCAGAACTCAGCAAGTTCGAGTACAAGTGGTGGGGGAAAAAAAATGGCGGTCTGGTGCCATGGTGGTATCATGTACAAGAAAGAGAAAACCGTCGAGGAAACCCGCAAGCATCAAGCAAGCGGCTCCTCAAACGTGAGTCGCCTCCTAGCACCAGTAAGAGGCGTCCTCGACGGGCCCGGGGTCCGCCACTGCTTCTGCGCCGGGCTGGGCGTGATGTTGACAAAGTCGGCAAAATCGAAGCCTTGACCGGGCGTGTTCGGGAACAGGTTGCCTCCGCCGGGCGTCGTCATCATGGACGAGGGCAAGTCGAGCTTGCTGTTCTTGGGGGGCGGAGTCGTGAGACGCTCCATCCTGCCCCGATTGGGCCTGACGGCGGGTGAGGGAGAGGCGGCGAGATAGAGCAAAAGGTCGGCACCCTCCTCTCCGGACTTGGCTCCGTTGGCCACGTTTTCTCTGCTCCGCCTGCGGGTCTGCATGGGAGGCGTGCGGGGCTGAGAGGATCGGAAGTGGCTGGCGCTGTACGAGCGGGAGGGGAGACGGTTGTCTTCGTCGTTGTCGTCGTCGTCGTCGTTTTCGT
>LAZP02000010.1:34343-72838 GCA_001272575.2 Ophiocordyceps unilateralis | reverse complement strand
TGCGGCAGTCGACGGGGTTTGATGGGCGACGATTGTGCCAGTTGGTGGCTGTCCTTCCAGACGGCGTGGCCCGAAAAGGATGATTTGTGAGCGGTTGGCGAGGCGCGGAAGCGCTTGCCGGGGCTGGAACCCGGATTCTCGAAGGATGCAAAGTAGGTGCGCTTGCGATGGCCCGAACTGCCGTTGCTGGAGCCGACGGCGTCGGAGAAGATGGGCGGCTTGAGCGGCGAGCTCATGAGCGTACGCGTCGGGCAAGGCAGATCGGAGGCGCTGGACGACGAGTCTGAAAGAACGTCGCCGTCGCATAGGCGCTTCCGCCGCAGCTCCTCCTCTAGCTTGGGCTCGATGGAGTCGAGGGTGAGGTCCTCCCAGCCATGCTTGGCCTTGAATTGGGCGAGGGCTAGGCGATTTTGCAGCCGGCGAGCAATCTAGGTGGCGGATGAGCGAGTCGACCGATTATTAGCATGGCTCTTGTGCAAGTTTGCTTACCTTGGTAACTTGAGCTCGTTTGAGCACGCTGTCGACGACGGCCTCGGGTTGCTTCTTCCAAGGGGACGTCATGGCTGGCGACGATGGTCATGTACGTTGTATAGGTTATAGGTTGGTGAGTCGTCGTAATCGTCGTCCGTCGTCACTGCTGGGGTCGTCCGTCCCTCTCTCGTCGAGACCGGATCGACGAGTGACGAGGAAGGGGACCAAAAAAAAAAAAAAAGGCCCGGCGAGAGACGAACGATTCAGACGAACGAGTCAGAAGAACGAGGGAGGCAAGGGAGAGAGGGAATTTTGGCGGAGGTTGGTGCAAAAGGGACGAAAGGGTGGGGGCTGTTCGCAGGTTCAAGGTTTCAAGAAATTCATTCATTTGTTGGCTTCCACCGGTTTTCTTTGGGCGGCTAAAATAAGTTGCAACTGGCCAGTAAACGGACCGTTCGACACTTGCAAGTATTGGTGGCCGGGGACGAGGTATCTTGCCATGCGCACGCCTGCAGCGATACTGCCGCGCCGCCATAAGACAGTACCTTGGAGGATTGCCAGGGTACCTTTTTCGTCGTCTTCGCGGATAACCTCACTCGCCATCACCCTCTCGCACCTCTCTCGCACCTCTCTCTCGCACGAACCCGAAAGTTCCGAGTTCCCTTTACTCAGGCTAGATGTTGCGAGCTCTTCTTTCTCCTTTATGTACTACGTGGGTAGAGAGAGTGCAAAAGACGATTACTACCTAACTACTAATACAGTTCTCGCCGCTTCCCACGATTGAACACAATGCTTCCTTTTCCTCTTGCGACATTTCTTCCAGCCTGCTGAACTGCATTCAGTAGCTCGGCTTCTGCATGCTCAGTCTTTCCCTCGCTACTGCAGAGACTGGCCAGCCGAGGAGGTTGGTTCCCCGTTCGTTCCCGGTTGGTACCATCCTCACGCTCGGCAACAGCCAATTGTCTCCATCTCCATCATGCAGCACAACAGCCAGGGACCCAGGCGTCCAACCTATCTACCTAGGTAGGGACGCTTACCTAGCTACCTACTAGTATTACCTACCTAGCACGCCTCCCTTCTTCCAGCCTTTCCACTTCCAAGTGCCCAGACCGGCTCCGTGCCACATCATGTGCGGCAAGTGGGCTGCCATGATTAATCCATCTCGTGGCGTTGCGCCAACGCTGTCGCAACGCCATTGGCGTAACGCCATGATGGGACGATCGACAACCCTTGGGCATCTATGTAAACAGATAGCTATCCTGGAGTACTAGCCACGGCACATATACCAGCGCTGGACTAGATCGCTCGGATATTTTGCAGCTATGCAAAGTAAATCGAGTACTGCTACCGTGTGAATCTCGGATTTCTGGCACTACCGGACCGGTATCAGCAGAAGAATCGGGTTTCAGTCGGCTTCAGTAAGGGGTCGCAGGGGTGCTCTGCGGCCCTTCAGGAGTTTCGAGGCCTCTACTCAGCCGTTCATGTCAACGAGGCACGCCCCATGCGAAGGGCGAGCCATGCGGCCGGGGGGAAGGGGAGAATATGGGCCGTCGTCCCGTGACCGCACCACAAAGGGCTATCCGTTGTAGGACGAGTGAGAGTGAAGGTGAGGCTAAGGAGACTAAGAGTGAGAGTGACCGTGAGAATGAGGCTGACGTGACGTAGACATGTTCACCGAGCCTTCGCGGCCCATTGCACTGGTATTCCCATCTTCAGGCCTTTGCACCCCCAACCAGCGATTCGACATTTCGATCCACAACGGCGCTCGGATTGACGTTGTAAAAGGCTGGAGCTGAAATAAGGATTCACATTGATAACCACCGCGCGGCAGACGTACAAGCCTCGGGTCAAGAAGTCAAGGCTGAGGCGTCGTCCAGTCTCAGGGCGAGGAGACCCCACCCCCTTTATTTTCGCTCCATTCAATCTCGCTCGTGCAGACACAAAGCTTTTCCGGAGCTTCCCCCCTGCCTTGTGAACGCCGAAAAGGGGCCAAGCGTGAGGCCAACCAACTGATAACTCCCGCTAGGCTCACTCTCGCGCATGTCTCGCCAATTGGCTCAGAATAAGACGGAGATGGGCAATCTCGCAACTCACAAACTAACCGCTAACGGCGAATGAGGTGTGGGACGGACAGCAAAGCATTCGTGTTGCTGCTGCATGCAACCGGCCTCGAGTCGATTGGCAACCTCTCTCGCTGATAAGAGCCTTGTTTATGTAGGTGTACAAACACCTACCACGGATTGCTCAGCACTGGCAGCGAGATAGCGCAACCGGCTTTTGTTGCGACAGCGGGAAACCCGTCGAGTCCATTGATGACGATGACCGGGCTGTAGCCTGCAGATCGTCTGCACCGGCTGGCGTTGCACGGCTTCGATGGCCGGCGCTCATCGGAAGAAAGAAAGCGTCCTTTGCCGAGATGTGACAGGCTCAAGGTCGCGTTTCGTACCATTTGATACGGATACCAAGGTAGGTAGGTAGTGATTGGGATGGACTGATTGTGGTAATAAATACGAGCGTGGCCCGCACACATATCCACACATGCCTAATACCTCTATGTAGGTATGTGTGTACATACATAAGTCTGATGTGGCTTTGATGCGTATAAAATGCCCGGTTGGCGGCCAGTAGTTGCATGATGCGTTGCGATGCGGCACTTTTGCAGTTGTGAATCACACGGCAAGCCTGCTTGGTGTTTGCGTCGGACAACGGGAATGCACAGAGCGAATCGATTCATCGAATATCCAAAGTCTTTTTGACGACATCAGGCGCATGACAGAATCCGTCTTTGAGGGACTGAGGCGACGTCATAGCAGCCTGTCAGCGCGCTGATCCGCTGACGGACGCAGAACAAGACAGGCCGGAGAAGGATTGAAAGGAGAGGATGGGAGGCTCTAGCCGGAAACGCTGTTTCGGCCGATGGTGGGTCTTTGCCCCAGACCTTCAGGAACAGTGGAAGCCTCCGTGGGCGGATGTATCCGATACTTGGAGAGGTCCATTAGCAGGTACCTCAGGTTGCCTCGTCGACGGGAAGAGTGCATTTGTTGCAACGCACTGCGGTTGAGCACGGACAGCTCCCACACGGCACAGGCACTGTAGTACAGCAGTTCCGCTAGTACTGTCAGTAGTAGAAGGTACCTACCTTGATACCTAGTAATGGGAAATCGTCGTCATCCAGCACCTCATGTTCTGTAGCAGAGCCTCCTCTCTGACTACCCACCTACCTACCTACTATCGTGTGGACGTCATGTCGACTCTGTCTCCATCATCAATCTTCGCCCGAGGCGGCTCGCACGCAATCGGGCCCCTCTCCTCCTCTTCTCCCGTACCGCCCAGCTGCAGGCCTACCTACCTACCTACCTACCTACCTAGGTACTAAGCCATGCTCGTACAGTCCAGGCCGTGCGGTGGCGGCAGCGCTAAAAAAAACTACTTCGACTTAGAGCTGAGTCTTCGTATTCAGGTCGAAGTTGGCCCGACGCAGATACCTTGGCCGTCTTGGCTTCTCCTCTGACCTTCTGGCCCCATCCTTATCCGTTCCGTACCCTCTGCTATAACCATACACGGCGAGACACTTCGATTGCTTGGCCAGCTTTGCCTCCGGCTTCATGTACCTTTTTCAGCTCCTTCATATCTTCCAATACCTTTCCTCTCCGGGGAGCTGTTTCGACAAGCTCGCCTTCCTCGGTACCGTGGCGTCCGCAGGTACCTTTCCCCTACCTGCAACGTGAACGCCACTGCCGACTTGCAGCGCATGGAAAGTACAGGCACTTCCAAGTGCGAATCCGCGCCCCGGCAGGTACTACCGACCGACCCATCTAGAGACGCCTGCCTCGGAGATTCCTCACTCTACCTTATCCGTCTTGCCGCTCAACCTCGTCCTCCTCTCCTGACACGTCTGGTCGGTCCTCATCACTCCTACATCCTACTGTCAGCCTACCACGGTCTACATGCCCCGCGCGCGCCGTGTGTTCTGTTGCTCATCCATCGACCGACCCTCTTCGTACGAATACGGGCTGCCACCCCCGCCTCTGCCTGTCTCCCTCCCATTCTTCGCCGTCGGAGCAAAATCAAGGCGGCGACAAGGGCGGCGGCGTCGGCGGCGGCGTCCAGCCCATAATTTTCTCGTTTGACAGTCTTCGTCTTCGCCGCACTTGTTTCTGCACGGCGCTTTCATCGCCTTTGGCTCGTTCATTTGTTGACTTCGACGACGACTGACTGACGCTCGTTTGCTACGCTACATTCCTCGTCGTCCCCCGGAGACGGGAGACCGGAGTCATCGTCTGTTGTCCACCTCACCTCACTTGGCTCCTTCTTCGTCGACAATGGCTCCGAGGTTCCTGAGCTTGAGAGAGCTTCGCCGTCGCTCCAAGGCCAGCTTCCGCACCGACAACTCCACCGACGGTTCCAGTGACGGCGCCGTGAGCCAGGGAACATCGCCTTCCAGCGGCTCCGTCACACCTCCTTCAATTGCCCTGCAGTCTGATACGGCCCTCGACATGCAGGTCAAGAACAGCCCAAATCCGCAGGGCAAGCCCCTGCCACCCCGCCCCGTACTGGGCTCCAAATTGAACGGCAGCAGACACAGCGTCTCTGGCATGTCCGGCCTTGGCTCTCCCTCTCTGAGTGGCAAGAACGGCTTGCCCTTGTCCAAATATGCGCCGCGCGTTCACAACGTAACAGAAAACTCGTGGGTGCGTTCAAGATCACATTCTCCGTCTCCTGTCTTGCTCGCATCTACCCCTTCCCGTCGTCTGTATCGGAGAGGATACCGAGTTAATATTGACACACGGGCTGCGCAGGCATATCAAAAGGTACTCCTCGTCAACGGCACCATCGGAGAGCCTGGTCTGCCTCCCATCGACGGTACCATTGTCGTCAGCAAGTATGACGACAGCTTCCCGCCAGTAAGCTGGCCGGTCTGCGAATCCAACTTCAAGGTCCTGCTCTACTTGCAGCCCGGGCCAAACAAGTTTAGGCTCGACTTTTCGAGCCCCAAGCTGGCCAACAGTACCTCTTCCAACCCTATTCACGCCTCCTTCCTGACCCTACACATGCTTCCCACCCTCAGCGCCCCCCCGCTGCAGCTCGCCATACTCGTCGGGCGTGATTCACCCGCCGTTTTCGACTCCGTTCCCGCAAGGGCGGAAAAGGAAGGCAATGGGCTCGAAACGGCCATGAACAAATTCCGCATGGCAGCCTACCTTTGGCAGGCCTTCACCGCCGAGCAGATGTGGCGACACAAGCTGGGTCGTCGCGTCTTCAGGTTCGAGGAGGAGTGGACGGTCGGAACTTCGAACCTTCGCGACAGAGAGAACGGGGTGATGCGATCGGAGGCGAGGATACACGTCATCCGCTCCGACAAGACGGTTGCAGAGTTGCGGGACATCAACAAGGCGCAGCAAAACGAGCGTGGCACTGACAGAGACGCCTTGTTCGGCATCGCAGCCGACGCAGTCAAGAAGCACTTTAAGCCGCTCCCGGGGCAGAAGAACTACGTGTCGGTCCTCTTGCTCGACGCACACTGGGACACCAACACCAAGACCATCACGGGCCACGCGGCCCTCGGTGGCAATTCGGGCGATTTGCAGCTGGCCGTGTTCGGCTCTCACTGCTTGCAGAGCTACCCCAGCTGCTTCGAAGAGGTGGTGCCCGCTTTCACCGACTGCACGCCCACGGACACGAACTGCGTGGCCAACGACTGCCACGACGCCGGCAGCTCGTGGGAAGCGGCCAATATCGGCATCGGCGCCCACCTGCACGAGACGGGCCACCTGTTCGGCTGTCCACACCAGGAGTCCGGCATCATGCTGAGGGACTATGTCGTCTTCAACCGCACCTTTGTCCCCCGCGAAGCCTACTCGACCCGGACCAAGTCCAAGGGCGGACTGGCCCTGCAGGGCGACGAGTGCGGGTGGCACCGGCTGGACGCGCTCCGCTTCCGGAGCCACCCGGCCTTCCGGCTGCCCAGCGACGCTCCGCCCACGCCCAACGACAGTGTCCAAGCCTTCCCCACGGAAGGTGGCGGCGTGACGGTTATGGCGCCGACGGGCATCTCGTTTGTGGAGATTTGGGGCGAGAGCGACGGCGTGTGCGGCTCGTGGATCGAGTTCCCGTTGGACAGCGGTCCTGTGCAGCGACAGATGTCCCTCCACGAGCAAGACTTGCGGTCGAGGCTTCCCGAGGATAAGAGAAAGGGCCGGGTCAAGATCTGCATCATGTCGCACGGTGGCGGATCTCTGACGATTGAGGACGTCAAGGCCTTCACGAGCAAGGCGTCCTGCGTCAAGATGGGCGGGGGACGCACGGCTTGGAGGAGTCAGAAGGTGGGCGAGTCCAAGATGGCAGGCAGCCAGGATCAGGACGTGGTCTTCACCAGCGCGACGAGGCAGGACAGGGTCATGTCTCGCATTATTGTCTACCACGGGTCGGCACTGGACGGTGTCGAGTTTGTCTACGACGACGACTCGACGCAGCTGTTTGGGAAGAGGGGGGGCAAGAAGGGCGGCGACGTGGTGGAGTTTGGTGAGTGCCTTGGACACATCTTGGACAGAGCGAGACGAGGGCTGACGAGAGCAGACCGACGTCGCGGAGAGTACCTGAGCGGCTTCATCGTGCGGGCCGGCCTCTGGATCGACGGTTTGCAGGTGATGACAAGCCTGGGACGCAAGTCGGCCATGTTTGGGAACGCGCACGGCGGATCTGCGTAAGTGGTCCGAAAATGAACGGCGGAAAGGGCATTGCTGACAGCTGGCTGCAGGCATACACTGATTCCGCCGCGCGGATACGCCATCTGCGGCGTTTCGGGCTCTTGCGGCTCTTGGGTCGACGGATTCTCGCTCCTCATTAAGCGGTGAGGGCTTTTAGTTTCTTTTTTTTTTCTTTCTCACTTTACGTCTTTTTTTTTCTATCGGGATGAAGCAGGCTTGGACCAGTCAGGATTAGGAAAGGAAGCCTTGTCGAAGGACGGACGACTTTGTTTACGCAGGTACAAAAATGGTCACGGCACATGGTATGCATAGGCGAGTGAGGCTGGCCATCGAGTTGACCAAGGGGAGGCAAAGGCGGAAACAACACGACTACAATAGCCGGTAATAGGAGAGCAACAAGTTGCATACAGCATAGCATATCAGCATGATATTGAGAGTATGGTGTCGGTACCAATGTGTGTGTCACTGGGAGGCTGCCTGTCCATTGCTATCCTGAACTCTCATAAGCCGGAATGACGCCATGGGGCAGCGCCGCCAAGACGCGGCATGCCTCATGTAGGTATCTAGGTGCCTACCTCCTACCTCTATAACGCATGATGTACCTAATCATGTACATTTGTTTATTTCTACGTCATCCGCCTCTCCTATTTCCCTACTTACCCACAGAAGGCAGAGGCGAGGTACAAGGGACGGCTTCCGCGACACATCTCGCAGTACGCGTCGGGTACAAGCTATCCAGAAGGGCAGAAACGGGGGGTAAAAGGGGGGTGGGGGGGTAACCTCTCTCTTTTTTGGGGTGGGGGAGGGGGTTTTTTTTTTCCCTTTCTTCTGCTGAGCGTGTCACCGACGTTCCAACCACCTTCTTCACCAACCACTGCATCTTCTCTTGTTTTTTGTTAGCCCTCTTATTCCTTTCTTTTTTGGAAGTAGCCTGCTTCCTACATACTACCTGACTCCCCCCCCCACCTTCCCCCTTCTCCGGTTTTCGCTTCTGTGTCTTCGTCATCTCGGTGTGAAGAAGAGGATGTCGAGACGAGGTGTCATGGGCTCGGGATCGCAGCAGCAGCAGGAGCAGCAGCAGGAGCAGCAGGAGCAGCAGCAGGAGCAGCAACAACAGCCTGGTAAGCTCGCGGCTCGCCAACAGAGGTGATGGTGTTGATGATGGGAAGAGGAGAGAAACTGACGCGACGGCTAGCTATGGATAAGCAGAAGATGTTGTTGTCGTCGGATGTGGTTGGGCATTTTTCGCTCGTGAGGGCGATGCATCTCGCCGACCTCATTACGCTCATGAACGGTTCGCGTCTCCCCCTTCCTCTATAGACTGGCTGTTTGTGTGTGTCTCGTCGTCGCTGATGACCTTGCTTTTTTTTTTTTTCCCCTCTCTTTTTCCTTTCGTCTTTAGGCTTCTGCGGCGTCATGTCCATCTTTTCTTCTCTTCGCTACACGCTAGGCTCTCCGCACGATGTCGACAAGGCTTGGTTGGCGCTTGCTCTCTTGCCTTTTGGCTTGGTCTTTGACTTTTTGGATGGGAAGGTGGCGCGCTGGCGGAATAAGAGCAGCCTCATGGGACAGGAGCTCGACTCGCTCGCCGACCTGGTGCGTCTTTCTTTCTTCTCTAACCCCCCTTCTTTTCCTTCATCTTGTCATGTCTCTTGGAGCTGATGATTTTCAAGATCTCCTTCGGCGTTGCCCCCGCAATGGTCGCCTTCACCCTCGGCCTCCGCTCCCCGATCGACACGCTTGGCCTTACCTTCTTCGTCCTCTGCGGCCTCACCCGCCTCGCCCGATTCAACGTCACCGTCGCCGCCCTGCCCAAGGACGCGTCCGGCAAGAGCGCCTACTTCGAGGGCACTCCCATCCCCACGTCGCTCGCCGTTGACGCCCTCATGGCCTACTGGCTGCACAAGGGCTGGATTCTCGACGACCTGCCTCTCGGCGTCTACTTTCCCGCTTCCATCTTGGAGTTTCATCCCGCCCTCGTCATCTTCATCCTACACGGCTGCCTCATGACGAGCAAGACTATTCGCATACCCAAGCCTTGAGCACGCTGCGGCAATGATTCTCAACTCTTTGCCGGCTCGGGACGCTTTTTGCCCTGCTGGACTTCTGTGTTTTCCTTCCACCGTGGGACAGGCACGCTTTGAACGGCATAAACAGGCTGGCATCCTTGGCTTCGGCAGTACAAGGGACATGTATGACTTACGCAGCTCGCTTGACAATGGAAAACAGCATGATACCCGTGACCCTCTCTGGTCTCCCCTGCTATGTTGACGCTCACGAAAACAATTGGCATAGTAGACCAGCAGCCATCCATGCACAACTAGCTATGCTTCGACGCCGTGAACAAACGACCTGCCTCAGCTATCCTCATCGTAGCAAGCCGCAGCAACGACAATCTGCACGACCATCCCATGCCAAGGAACCATGGACAACCCCGAGGGCGCATATAACAAGGTCGAGGCAACAAGGAGCAAAAACACACAGAGTCACGTAGTTTCATCAAGAGGACGGGAAAAAAAAAAGAAGAAAAAAACGGGGGGGTATCCAACGCGATCCTCTCCAGCGCCTCACGTCGACGACAAGACTCCACCGCCTCGGCGGGGAAACCTGCCAGGCATCGGCAGGTTCGACAGCGTCGCCGCGCTGTCCGTCCGGACCTCGGCCACCGGCCGCTCCGTCAACGGCGGCGGCGTCGCCTCGCCCTTGGCCATGGCGTGGGCGACGATGCGGGCCTCGGGCAGCGACATCCGCTTCTCCGACCTCGGGACGCTTCCCGCCGACGTCAAATCTGTTACGGCCCCGCCGTTGACGCAGTAGGCGCCGTGGAGACCGCTGCTGTTGCTGTCGACGCCTCGAGCCTCCACTTCGGCGTCGATCATCTTGCGCTCGTCCATGTATCGCGCCCGGTCGTCGTCGCTGACTGGCCGTTCTCCCTTCACGCTCGTCGGGCTGAGCGAGGGCCTCGCCAAGCCGCCAGAATTAGGGCTCTTGCCGCCGCCCTTCTGAACGACGTCACCATTTGCGGGCTTCACGACGCTGCCATGTCCCTCGTAGCCGGCAACGGCTGCCTGTGACGGCATGCCCCCATCCATTCCACCGTGTCCTTGATGGTGCTGACGGCGGCGGCCATGGTCCTCCTGCTGTCCATGCTCCTCGCTGCCGGACGAGGCGGCGTACGCGGCTCCCGAGACGGCGATGGCGTGAGCGTCCAACGTTTCCTCCTGGCGACCCGTATTTACACTAGATGGAGACGAGGGCGCCTGTGAGCCTCGTTGCGTAGTGGTCTGTATGTCGGATGGAAACCGCCCACCTGGTTCGGGCCGTCGGGGTGCCGGTTCGGGGGCGACGTCGATCCGGTTGGCCGCGAATGGCTCCTCGTCGTCCTCGTCGACGATGCCGTCGCTGCTGGCCGATCGGCGCGACGATCGGCTCAAGCTTCGCGAGTGAGAGCGGACGAACTGGCACCGTTCCTCGGCCGTCTTCTCCGTGAGAACCTGGATGTCGTCGTACCAGGCCATCATGGTATCATGACTCTCGGCTCGGAAGACCCAGGTGTGTCCTCGGTGCATGGCACCCGTCTGGCGGCCCTTGAGGACGAACTTGTTGGACGCTCCACCCTCGGCCGAGTGCGAGCCCAGCTTCTGCTCCGGCAAGTAGAGCGACATGACGGGGGCCTGGGCCTTGTCCGCCGACTTGAACTCGTGCAGATGAGTGGCGGAAAGTACATACCTGACCGGGGGAGTTGTCATGTTAGCAAGCCAGAGCGCGCGTCCCCCCCCGAGGAGATTCTGTGATAGACTCACCAGCCAGCCGTGTAGCTCTTGAGATACTTGCTCTTCCGTTCCAGGAGGCCGGCGCGAATCTCCGAGGCGGCAACGTGATCCTGACCCGGATAGTGGATCTGGTCGGCGGATCGCATGGGGATGTTGGGATCGATGATCTGATCATCGTGCTTTACGAAGTGGTTCCACTCCTGATCCTTGGGCATGTTTATGGGGCCCTGGCGTAGCTCCTCGACAGCATTGTATGCATTTTCCGCCTCGCGCTTCAGGATGCCGGCGTAGGCATTGTAAGCTTTCTGGATTTCACCCACGACGATGGACTCGAGCTCGCGGCCTGATCCCTCGAGGTTGAGGTGGGCCTGCAGCCGGGAGGCGTCAGTGGGCACACGCGGGAATATCCCAGTTAATGGCCTCACCTGGTGGAGGTAGTTCTCTTCGTCAATCTGGCGCTCCACCTGCTGGTCGACGGCGAGACGCAGCAGGTAGGGATCCTGCTTGCCGGTGGTGAAGGCTGAGTCGATTTCCGTCTTCTCAAGGGCGTCGGCGAGGGCGCGCACCGCTTTTTGCGTGCCCTCGATTTCGCGGTCGACCGAATTCTTGAAATCGCCGGCAAGATGGCGGATCTCCTTGATCTTTTGCTGGAGATCGCTGCGGAGTCCGGTCAGAGCGAGAATGACGTCGTCCTCAATCTCCTTGGCCTTGCTGGCCTCCTGCAGGGCCGCGTGGTTGTGCTTGCGTAGCAACTGGAGGGCGTCGTCGATGCCGCCAGTGCTGAGGAAATTGGGAGGCGTGGCGATGTTGTTTCCGAGGTTAACGAGTTTGAAGAGGCTCTTTGCTCGCTGCTCGTAGTGAGACTGTATCTCGCGAAAGTAGGCGATGACATCCTTGAGGATTTTTCTCCATACTGCCCTGGATTAGCCATACAGTCGGCACAAAAAAGATGGCCATGATGATCATACCTTGGAATCTATTGGCGAGGACGTCGGTAGGCGTGCCGGAGGTGGGCACGGGGCAGTAGAAGGCGTTGGAGACGTCGTCCGAGTCCGGAGCAGTCTGGACGGCGAGACTGCGGACGCTGCCGGCTCGGTTACTGCGGCGGCTGCTGCTGCGGCGCATCGAGGTTCTCTTCCTCAAAGTGTTGCTCCGGACGGGTAGGGAGCGGTCGTCGCCAGTGGCGAAACTGCGAAGCGAGCCGGATCGCTGCATGGCCGAGGTAGACCTGGACCTGACCTGGCCGTCGACGACGGAGATGCTGCGCTGGTTGGCGTCCCGATCCTCGTTGAATCTGTCGGGCGCGGGGGAGCCTCTTGGCGGTGAGTTCTGCTGCTGCTGCTGCTTCTGAAGCAGGGGTTGTTTCTGAGAGGGCTGCTGTTGAGACTGCTGCTCAGGTTGAGAAGAAGGCTGAGGCTTCTGCTTCTGCTGTTGCCTTCGTGGGGTCTGTTGTTGTTGTTGTTGTTGTTGTTGGTGGGCAGCTTGCGACTGATGATGATGCTGGTGGAGATTGGGCTCCGGGGTCTGAGTCGCCTGACGCGACGGCGGCGCCCGCGATTCGAGACTACTAGTAGGATCCATGATGACGGAGGCTTTGCTTGACTCTCTAGCGTCGGTATCCTTGTAGGAGAAAAAGGACGTCTCTGCGGCGAGCCCACCGTACCAGCCACAACAGGTTCGGGGCAACAACCAGCGACGAAGCCGGCTACCGTGCTTACATGAGTAAGGCTGGCGTAGGGAAGAAAGCAGAGCGATGAAAGATAGCTTAAAACGTAGATGGATGAGGCGACAGAGGAGAGTGTAAAATGCCGAAGAGGGGAAGAGTAAAAAGGGGGGAGGGGGGGGGAAGGAAGAGGATACAGAGAACGAGAGGCTTGAATGGACGGGATGACGAGATGGCCCGGCGAGGTACCCAGTCAGAATGCCGCGGACCGGGCGACAATACAAGACCAGTACCTCCAGGAGGGAAAAGACGTTGGCGCTGAGGCCCGCAGCCATAGGTAAGAAACACCCCAGTCGAGCCCTGACGTTCACCGTGCCCCAAGTACCTCTTCGAGTATCATGCAGGTAGCGGGGATGGGGTAAGCAGTAGTACCACCGACGCCCTCCGATAGGGTGGGTGTGTACTTCTCTTTCGTTGCCGACGAATCATGTACAACAGCACCCTCCCGGCATGACGTCACGCCACTCCTAAGTGCCTCTTCGTCCTCTCCATCATCCCGTCTCGTCCTCCTCACGCACAAAGGTAGCTTCTCCTGAATCAATCGGATGAAGCCTCAAACGAGCACCTGTCATTGCAAGGCCCAGCCGTCGTCTTCGTCGCCGCCATCGTCCATCATCACCACCTCCTCCTCCTCCAACAACAAGCAGAGCCCGTCCCCCGTCCTAGCCGTGCGTCCGCCAACTTCACCAGCAGTAGCCGCATCCGGCTTGCCCGAATGCCTGGGCCACGGCCCCCCACGGATCCCTGGATGAAAATTCCACCAAGGCGTTCTATGGCTGACAGTTTTTCTCTCTCGTGAGTCGGGTACATCCACCAGGGTCCATGGAAACCTGAGCCTTGGCCTGTCACCCCGACAAGGGCCACGCAAGCCTTCTTCGTCTACCTATTTATACAGACTTTCAAACACAACTTACTCATCCTCGTCCCCATCCCAGTGAGAAAAGAAAGAATAAACTCAAACGGGGAAAAAAAAAAAGAGGCTACGGCAAATCAAACTCTTGACACATCGCTCGCCTTGCATGTATGAGAACAAGTCGCCATCCGAACCCACCACCCGATCAAAGCGCCAGCAAAAAAAAGCGGCGGACCGTCCAGTGGAAATGGGGAAAACAATGTGAAAAAAACCTGCCAGGGAAACTCCTGTCGCGCCAAGCTCTCGCAATGAAAAAACAGCCGTCGACTTCCTCCGTCGTGCCATGTTTGTCCTCGAGTCGATGCGCGCCTTGTGGCCTCGATAATTGAGTTCTCAATTGCCCAGAAAGCAGAATTCTCTTAGCGAACTGGTCGGCCGGCTGCGTAAATACTCTCGATGGCCTTCTCTGAAAGACTCTCTCCGACGTGGGCTTCACTGCTGGATGCCCGGCTCAGGACAGGGGGCGGAGGTTGCTGAATCTCCTTCATCCTCCCAAAACGCCGCGGCGGTGGTGCTTTGGGCGGGATCTTCTTCCCGCCACCGTTGACGTCCATCTGCGTCACCGGATTGCCGTGTCGGTGTCTGGGCACGGCCGGCAGGGGCCTCTTCGTCTTGACGGCCACCGCGACCTCGTCGGGCGAGACGGTATCGACGACGGCCTCTTCTCCGTGGCTGCCACCGTTGCGGCTCGGTGTCTGGACGCCCGGCTTCTCCGTCACCCCCGCGACATCGTCGACGCTAACGCTGCTTGCGCACTGTGACGGTGAAAGACTGACGCCGAGGATTTTGCGCGCCACCTTGGCCTGGCCCGAAGTCTCCTTATCCTCGCTGGCTTCTCCTCCAAACCAGTTAACCTTGGCCACCCTGTCTACCAGACGCAACGTCGTCTCGTCCGCCGGCGCAAAGTGGGCATTGTCAGAGCCGCGCAGGATGCTCAGCACACGCAGCACCTCGTTCCGCTTGTAGTGCGGCGGCTGGCTGAGCTGCGTGTAGGCCAACAGCGGATACATGACCCTCAGGTAGGTGTGTCGCAGCGACATCTTCTCGTCCGGCAAGTCCATGAGGTTTCGGATAATGACGTCGACGAGCACGCGCAAGTCGTTGGTGTAAAAGTACTCGTAAGTAGCCTTCGTCGTGAACAGTAGATAGAGAAGCTTTAGTATCAGCAGCTGAAGAGACGTCTCCGTCTCGCGGTTCAGTAGCAAAATAATGTTCTCCCCAAAGGTACGAAAGAGCGGGCCATGCAGGCTCAGGCACTTGATGATACGGTTTGTAGGCGGCGCAGTCGGAACGTCATGGTCCGTGACCGGATCGGTCGACGCCAGCATGTATTGCTCGTTCAAGACGAGCTGTCGTGGGTCAGCATCAAGGGCGTTAAAACTGGCTGCACCGCCGGCCCGCTTACCAGCACTCTGATAGTCGGGTAGTGATATGGATCGTGCACGTCATCGGACACGCCCTCGACGTCTTGAAAGAGACAGTGGACGAAGTCGTCCTCGACGAGCATCAGATCGTCGGTCTTGAGTCGCTGCACGCGTGACATCTCGTATAGAAGCTGCAGAAGCAGCTGGTATAGGCGCGGGTCGACGTCGTCGCGCTGCGCATTAAGCAGCTCTAGGAGCCGAGCGAAGCAGGCCTCGTCCAGCATGCGGGGGAAGGTAGACTCATCGCTGCGGCCGTCGAGTAGTAGCAGGCAGGCGATGGCGTGCAGGAATCCCGCGTCGTCTTCCTGCAGGAGGCTGTGGATAATCTGCTTGCGAACGTAATGCTTGTTGTCTTGGAACAACCGGCTCTCCAGGAGCATGTGCGCGCAACCGACGACATCGTCCTGAGAATCGGGGGCGTGGCCGCGCAGCTGCGTCGCCACGTCGAGCCAGCCGCGCAGCGCATCGTCGATGGATTCGTGAGTTTCGCAAGTGCTCGAGAGGAGTTGGCCGAGCTCTGCCGGGAGTTGGTCAGCTCAAGGGCCGAGGGGGAACGTGTGGTTTCTCTCGAGTAGACTATTGGCGACGCACCGGTCCACAAGCTTCCGGCAAGGGCGGGGGAGAGGGCGGGCTCATCGACGTCCCCCATGTCTGCTGCCTTCACGAGATCGTGGCGGCGACGGCATCGGCGCGGCAATTATTATCTGCGATGGCCTGGCAGAGGACCGTTGTGAACGTGAGCTGCCGATAGAGATGCGAATTTGCTTTGTACCAAGATACGAAATCTGCGAGAGAGCTAAAGAGGACGGGTGTCGAGTCCGAAAACGAGGCTGCTTGACTTGATGGGGCCTGGCGTGTTGCCGCCTCTGGACGGGCTACCACCTCCTCCTAGGTAGTAAGGTAGGTAGGTAGGTAGAGGTAGTACTAGTAGTATCTGCTGCCTGCCGCGCGAACCGACACGCACCGATCCGAGTGTCGTAGGACCCCGAGATGCGTAGCGACCTATATACCTACCTAGGTAGGTAGGTAGGTAGGTAGGTAGGTAGCAGGTTGGTAGTGAGAGAAAGAATCTGCGGCAAGGAGGGAGGCGCACAAGGCAAAGGAAAGGAGGCCGTCGTTGAATCATGAACACGATTGCTCTCTCCTTCACCATCCAGCTCGACTCGCGGTAAAACAAGGGGGTGGCATGCTTCTGAGTACAGAAAAAGTAGCCGCCTGGCAGTATATGCGTCAGCAGCTACTTTGCCGCTACTTCGGACCGGGCTCCGTGGTGGCTGTGACCTCATCGCCCTTTTCCCCAGACTCGAGCCTCGCCAGCGTCTCACGAGGCCCATTGATCCTTCACAGAAAACTACTGCGACAAATCGTGTAGCGCTTTTGGGGGCCGAGCCTAACCTGACAGATAGCCTAAAGTACCTACTGCCTACCTACCTACCTACTGACCTAGCTACTTACCTGTGTGTAAGTACTAAAGTATGTTTATATGTTATGATTTTACCCACCTGATCTACATCAGTAGGAACTGAGATAGCATCTAAAGTAAAATACTTACACATACATTCCTACTACACGCACAGTCCTATTCTTCCTCTTTTAGTCGCCTGAGGGTATATCGAATCTACGCAATCATAAAATGACGCCTTCCAGAGTGAGAAAGAAGAAAAAGAGAAGAAAAAAAAAGGGGGGGGGGGGGAAACAACGCCGCGGCCTGGCCTCTAATCGTCGTCCTGCACCTTGATCCTGGCCGCGTACTCGCGGATGTTGCTGATGATGTAGTCGGTGATGGTATCACCCTTGCCCGCCGCAACTCTGAGGACGAGCTCGTTGAGGTTCTGCCTCCCCAGGATATCGACGTGGTCGGCCGTGTTGGGCCCGCCTCGAGGGCTGAACCGATCGGGCTCGTGCGGCATCTCCACCACCGTGATCCGCGAGCCCCCTGGGTTGTATCGCTTCATGTGCCATCCGCGGTTGCACATGTATCCCGTACTCAAGAGCGGGACGGTGCCGTCGCCCTCGCCGAGCACCACCCCGTGGTCGACTTTGCCCTCGGCCATCGTCAGCCCCGTGTCGATTGTCATCGTCAAGTTGGTGGCTGCCGGCTGGTCTGGTGGTCGGTAGTAATAGGCCCGCTCCGTCGGCTTTCCCACACCGTAGAAGCAGTAGATTCGAAGGTTCGGCGCGTTGGGCAGGCTCGTCTCGAGCGGATTGATCCACTTCCTCGGGTCCTTTTCGTTCGCCTTGACTTCTTCCGCCGTTTGCGCCACGCCATGAGAGTAGCTTCCCTTTATCTGCTTCCCGTACCAATCGTCGGCTGTGCGGAAGAGGTAGTCGAGCGATTCTTCGATCGTCAGGTTCTTCTCGGGCGTCGTCCAGTTCGACCCGACCTTGAAGTTGAGGATCGAGCCGTAGGAAAACGACTGACCCAGGGCGTCATCCGGGGCCCAGTTCAGGTCTCCCCAGACGGCATTGCCGCCGAGGGGAAGCATCGACGAGATGCCCGGCATGGCCCGAAAGATGTTGGCGCGCTCCTCTTTACTGAGAAACTTTTCGAGGCCATAGATGGCGAACGCGTTAAGCTGAGCCGTATCACGCATCTCGCCGGATAAGACGGCCGTTAGGTCTTTGACGGCGCCGAGCATGCAGCCGCTAATATTAATCCACGATTCGACATGGCGGTCCACCCAGTCCTCGCCACCGTTTCCGCCCTGGTCGGACTGAACCCAGTGAAAGAAGTAGAAGATGACTTGGCTGCCCATGCTGTGCGAGGCCAGCACCACTTTTCGATCGCCAAAGGCGACGGCGGTCTCGATATACGACTTTAGACGGGTAAAGTATTGGTCGCGCACCTCAAGGTTCGGATACGAGAGGCGCCAGTCGTATGCAGCCGTGAAGGAATTCGTCGGGTCGTAGCCAATGGTGGCCAGATTCTCGAAGATCTTGTTCCAGATCCAGTAGCCGGTGATAAAGAAGTCGGTAGCATCGAAGCCCTGAGCTGCGCGGAGCTTGACACCGGGCGGATCGAGACCGGTGCGGGTATCGAGCATGATGTGCCTCTTCCACGTCTCCTTGTCGAGAACTAATGCCCTCATCATGGTCCAGCTGCCCCATAGACGCTTCCTGAAGTACTGGCGCGAGATGTTGGCAGTGCCCCACGACTCGAGTCCGGTGGAGATGACGCCGGGCACCATTATCATGGGATGATGGGCGTCGAGACCCTCGGCACGAGCCTTGAGCCCGACGGAGAAGGAGTCGTACGAGTCGGTGACATCGCGCTCGCCCTGGACAAGGTCGCGCATGTCTCGAACGAGGCCGGCGGGCAGGACGTCGAAAAGGCTATCCATACTAAGGTCGCCGAATTCGATGAAGTCATTGCTTTGGGCGAGAAAGCCGGCGGCAAATAGGCCGCAGACGCCGCCGAGGAGGAAGATGAGCGTGTTGCGACGCTTGCGCGTCTTAGTGGTGCGGTCGACGACCTTGAGAGGCTCGACGACGTGAAGGGGGCCCGTCTGCAGCGGTAACGCCGGGCTTGCGTCGCTGGAAGACGCATCGTCGTCCAAAGCGGCGGCTTGCGGTTGCGTCTGCTGGGACGACGACGGGTGGCGGCGTCGCAACGAGGCGGCCATGGCGATGTTGTCAGGCGGGGGGGAGAGCCTCAATGGGCAAACGGACGATGCGGTGGCGAAGTCTCCGGCGATGTGTCCGGCGCGGCTACCTTGAGATCGGGATGGTGGAGTAGCATGAGGCAAATGTAGGGCGACTCGATGCCTTGCCGTCGTCGCTGGAGCCGTCTGGAGCCTGTCGGATGCCGACTACCCCGCTGAGAGCCGTGCACCTTCCCTTAGGTCGGGCGGAGTATAGGTAAGTGTGAAGTAATACTAAGTAGGTAGGTATGTAGTAGGCAGAGGTAGGTCGCACGCACGCAGCCTCGGCGCCGATGACGACCGAAGAGCTTGTGACGGAGCCTCAGGGAAGAGATAGGCGATATTCCATGCAGACGACAGGCAGTAGGTCTCAGTAGGTAGCTAGGTAGGTGGTATCCGTACAACAGTTGATGGTCGTGGCTTGTGACAGCGGCGAGAGCCGTTGACCGATTGCCGCATTCATCTGTCGAAGGGCCAGGTTTCTTTCTCGGCTTCAAGCGGGCCGCTTCCGGCGAAGGGCGGCGGGGACTTTGGATTTGGACAGCCGGCGCTGCCTGGCCCTGCCATAAGAAGCGGCAGACCTCTGATTGGAGCGCGCTTCGCCACTGCACTGACCAGAGATTCGGACGCCAGATCCGGGCGGTGCCCTGTCTACTACCTACCTAGCTACCTACCTACCTACCTAGGTAGGTAGTGGTAGTCCCGGCGTTCATTCGTAGCACACACACACACACACACACACCGCACACGCCGTACACACCTCCCCTCGGTGATTGATTGCCTGGTGACCGAGACGGGGTCTTTTTGCTTGATTCAGGTTAAACGGCCCAGCAACGCCCCCGATGGTGACCGTTTCTTCGACCCCCGAAGTTTATCCCCACCCAAGATTTGATGGGTGGGTTCATCCGGTACGTACCGGTCCACGACAAGCTGCCCGGCATCCGATCCAGCTGCTTTGCGACGGCAACCCTCCGCTTCCACCAACAACCACTCATGAGCTGAAAAGACTGCCTCCCCCCTTCTCTCCCTCTCTCCCTCCCTCTATCCCCCCCCCTTTTCGGCTTCTCTATAGACTCGACTCAACTGCCACCGCAGTTCCCCGCGTCAGATCAGATCGGCGACGCGCAAGCTCGCGACGCGACTCCATCATCTCTCCGGCGGCCGTCTCCTGTCGGCTTCGCCTCTGCCGCCTCCAGCTCCGTCGCCAACAGGCCTCCTCCCTCGTCTATCCCTCACTCTATTGCTTCGCTCTTTCAGCTCTTGGCTGCCATCATGCTCCGGGCCGCCAACGGCCGCCTCCCCAAGGAGCTACGATATGTCAAGTACGAGCACGGGCTGGAGTCGCAATACCTCCCCGCCATACGCGCCCTCATCTCCAGCGACCTGAGCGAGCCTTACAGCATCTATGTCTATCGCTACTTTCTCTACCAATGGGCTCATCTCTGCTTCATGGTCTGTTCCATCTTGCCGTGTCCATGGCTTCCTGACTAACACTCCCCCCTCTCGAGCAGGCTGTCAACCCAGCAGACGCATCTCTCGTCGGCGTCGTCGTCTGCAAGCTCGAGATTCACTCGTCCCACTCCCCACCCACGCGCCGCGGATACATCGCCATGCTGGCCGTGGCCTCTCCATTTCGCGGCCACGGCGTCGCCACTGCCCTGGTCCAGCGGGCCATCGAGGCAATGGCCAAGTGCAACGCCGACGAAATCGTACTCGAGACGGAGGAGACCAACGTCCCAGCCATGCGCCTTTACGAGCGTTTGGGTTTCTCACGGTTAAAGAAGTTGCATCGCTACTACCTCAACGGCAGTAGTGCCTATCGCCTCGTTCTCCCGCTCAAACCGCTAGATCCGGACACGGGGCCAGTCTCTTACGGTTAGCTCTGACAAGCAGCATTGCATCGTCTTGAATCTTGTCATGAGAGTATGGACATTGGGTCTCGTCGCTGGCGGCGCGTGCCTGTGGGCACATGGTTACAGGCGTTTGGACTCTGGGCATCTTGAGCGACATGGCTTTACTTACGGCTCGATTTGGGCAAATTCGGACCAGTGCGTGTAATAGTGTGACCTCCTGCAAGAGGCTGTATGCGACCATACACAACCCAAAACGGGAGCCGGCCTCTGCGACACTGGGTGAGCAACGGACTTTACTCGACTCGTGGCGCCTCCCAGTCCATGGAGCTTGGGTCAAATACGTCCTTGGAGCTGTAGATGGAGGCACTCAGACCCCAGGGGTTCCCGTGTGAGATGCCGATGTAGGTGAATACATCTATCTGGCCGTGTGAGCAAGCTGCGCCGTCGTGCCGCCCGAATGAGCTTCCATCGACTCACCGGGCTTGTAGTAGATGGGCCGAGACCTTGCCTCGACAAGCTTGAGCTCTCTTAGCACCTGGAGCACACGGCCAACATCGGCTCTGTTTCGGAAATCGGCGGTATAAATGCAAAGCAGCCGGTCTCTCCGCTGGTCGTGTAGCGGCGAGCGCGGGGCAACCTTGGCGGCAATGCCTAGCTCGTTGTTGGCCGTGGCCTTGACCACCAGCTCCCACATCTCGTTGACCTCGGCTGGAGGACAGAATAGCAGCCACTGGAAGGTCAGCGACATCTTGGGATCCCATGCGGCACGCGTACCTTGCCCGTGCGAATCTTGGCGGAGTGGGCGAACGCCAAGATGTCCCGAGCCGCCTGCTCGCGTTCCTTGCCCACCTCCTTCTGGATGGCGGCCTGACTCTGGCCGGCGCGCTCCATCTTGTCGCGTAAGCTGGATATAAGCTCGAGCCTATCCATGCTGCCCTTGACGACGAGTTCCAGCTGGCCGCCCTCCTCGACAGGTGCTTCGTCCTCATTGGCCTTGACGCTCCCGCCCTGGGGTCGCCGGCCAAGACGTGGTATGTACGGATTGCAGACGTAGATCCACGGCACGTCTTTGCTCTGTTCTGTCGTGGCTGGCGGCAGCCTCGCCAGGAAGTCGTCCAGCTTTTCTGTCAGCTGCCAGGCGTAGGGCACGCCTGCGTATGGGTTGTGCAGCCGGGCGGACTCGTCGACGAGGTTTCGTTGCCTCTGAGGACACCCAGTGCTGCGCTTGTTCATCCGATGCCACTGATTTGTGTCGAAGCTTTCGACTCGGCTTTGGAGGTCACGCTTCAGCTCCTCGTCGCCTGTAGTTTGCTCAGCAAATCGGCTCAGCGCCTGCTTGTACGGTGCCTGGTCCATTGTTTCCCAATTGGGGGAAAAGGGGAATATCTTGTGCTTTGCTCTTGGTACGTCCTATTTTCTAGGGATGAAGCGCATACCGTAAAAGTCTGAGTCGTCAGAGTCCATCTCGGTCAAAAGGGACTCCTGCGTTCGCGTATCAAAGGCTGTGGTCCGATACGATTCACAGCGGGGTAAGGGGAGTTGTGTGAGTGGTGGTTTTTGCAACAAGAAAGGCTGGAAAAAGTGCCCTAGTCACGCAACGGGATTGCGCGTGGGACAGAACACGGGTGAACCGCATCATGGAGGGCAAATTAACACGAAAACAATCCCTGTGATGAAGGAAACAGGTATCTATATGCAAGAACGACGACACAGAAACGGTCCGGGAGGGTTTGCCTGGCATGTCTCACGCTAGCAACTCACTATCGATCAGTCCGGAAATAAGGGTCTGGTCCAGATGGGCACACGATAGCACCTGATCTGCGAATACCCTAGACTGGGTCACTGACTACCTATATTATTCAGGTACGGATCCAGCTTGATGCCGCAAGCAAGGCATTGCGCAGAGCCATGCGCACCTCGAACCTCGTCCAGCGTGGTTCATGGCGGTCATCGCGCCCAAGATGTCTTTGACGCTGCATCTGCCGCCGAGCTGCCTGCTCATATGCCCCTTCGACGCCGCCTACTTGGTGGTGGGAACCTACAACCTGCACCAGGCCGCCGAGGCTGGAGTGGCGCAGAGCCGGGATGGAAGCTTGGTGCTCTTCCGGATTCAAGGCACTGACATGTAAGAACGAGTCGGACGCCTCCCGCTCGAAGACGAGCTGACGCCAACACTTTCCTGCCAGCTCAGAGGTCCAGACTGTCTCGCAGCCTTCGGCCGTCCTAGACTTGCGCTTCCATCCGCGGCAAGGTCATCACCGAGGCGTCTTGGCTGCCGTGTCCAGTGCTGGAACGCTGGCTGTCTTCAGACTCGATCCTGCTGGGTGTGAGCGTGCGCCCCTGCGTCAACTCGCCACCAGTAGCTGTCGCGGCTTGGCGGACGACGTCTTGTTCCTGCAGTGCGCCTGGCACCCCGTACTCGACGACGTCATCGCCGTGACCGATTCCAGCGGAGCGGCTAGGTTGCTGCATCTGGACCGAGATTGGAACATCAAAGCGTCCACCGACTTGGACGTTGGGAACTCGCTGGAGGCGTGGTCAATCGCCCTGTCGACCCCAATAGAGACGGACCATGGTCAGTTCGTCTCCGTCTACTGCGGTGGCGACGATACCTCCCTGCGATACACCTTGTGTTCATGGAACGAGTCTTCAGGCATCCAAACGCCCTTCTCACCAGTAACCATCAAGGGCCAGCACGGCGCCGGAGTCACGGCAATCCTACCCCTGCCGCTGCACGACGCCGACGGCAGACGCCTGGTGGCGACAGGAAGCTACGACGACCACCTGCGCGTCTTTGCCATGGACGATCTCGGCCGACAACAGGGCGTCGAGCGGCCTCGCCTCGTTTGCGACACGAATCTCGAAGGGGGCGTTTGGAGGCTGAATTTAGTCGACACGCGCTTGCAGGGCGGCGGCTCATGGCGGGCTCGCATCCTGGCCAGCTGCATGCACGCCGGTCCCAAGCTTGTGGAGGTGACGAGCGACACAGACGGCGTGCACTGGGCCTGCAGAGCTGTGACGCGATTTGAGGCGCACCGCAGCATGAACTACGCCTCGGACTGTGTGGCGGCGGAGGGCGGCGAGAGCCTGCGATGCGTATCGACCAGCTTCTATGACAAGCTGCTGTGCTTGTGGGAGGTAGGCGGCGAGTGAGATGGCGCCTCGGGCCGGGCCGCTTTGCTGAGCAGGCTGCGAAGGATCGATCCATGGCGAGTTCATCCGTTTGTCGGTTGTAGACGTGCAAGTAGAAGATGCACGTGACGAACTGCAATCGTCAGAGGCATAGAGAGGTCGATTGACCATCTCATCATCGTCTGTTCGTCACCGTCTCCCTTTTGATACGTTGCCATTGCCAATCGTCCCCTCCTGAGCGATCAATGCAGAAAAACCCGGAGTTGCGTAAGTCAGCCCCTCGACCAAAAGCGGCGCCGTAGCTCGGTGCCACCCTGCGAATGTAACGTAAAAGGCTTGGGTAGGTACCTAGATATCCTACAGATGCAGCCTCAGGTACTTACCCTCGCATAAATGCCGATCAGGTACATCTTGCCACTCCCCCCCCTAGTACACCGCCTTGGCAGATACTTGCCCACGTTGGCGCAAGGCTCGGACAGCTCCAGGCCCGAGTGATTAATGGCCGACAGGCAGGCAGGCAACGAGGCGAGGCAAGGCTGTTGAGTGAGTTAGTAGTACCTCCCACACTTCTGTGCTGAGACCTGAGCCTGCATCCACACTTCTTCACTTCTTGCACAGATCGCGCATCTTCCTCTACCGGGCTGTCTTTATTTTTTTCTGTGGGCTCGCTCTCTTGGCCTTGGCTGCTGTACGTTGGGCTGCATCTTAGGATTCTTCTACGACTTCAAATCAGTTACCTCTCTGCCTTTACCACCTCGACGCTTCCCATCTGCCCGTCCTTAGGCCTTCCTCCAACGCTCCAGTCATCCTTCCGTCTTTTTCGTTCCTTTTTCGCTCACGGCCGATGCCTCGACGTCATCCCTCCCACTTCTGAAGACGACACCTCGACATCGCTGGACCCCACGCTTACGCCGCCTCGCCTCGGCCTCTCTCTCCGCCTCGCCTCGCCCTCACTCTCCGTCTCGCCGCCCAAGTCATGTCGGTCAACGGAGGCACTATGCCTCCGGCGGCTGGCTCGAGCGGCGAGGCCGACGCAGACGTCCTGTCCAAGATCCACCAGGCGCTCGAGGTGGTTCATAGCCCCTTCTCCAGCAACGAGTCTCGCAGACAGGCCCAGTCGTTTCTCGAGGGCGTCAAGGACATCCCAGAGGCGCCCTTCCAGGGATATCTGCTGGCATCCGACAAGAGCCAATCCCCCGTCGTCCGCCACTACGCCCTGTCTCTACTCGAGCACGCTGTCCGCTTCAGGTGGGCCACCTATAGCCGGGAACAGGCTGCGGCCCTGCGTGGCTTGGTTCTCGAGCTGAGCCAGGCGGTGTCGATAGAGGATCCGGCATACTTAAGAAACAAGACGGCCCAGATCTGGGTCGAGGTGGCCAAACGGTGGTGGGGGGAGGAGTGGATGGACATGGACGCCATGCTCGTACAGCTGTGGCAGGTCCAGGACTCGCCCGCCCACAAGGAGTTCGTCATGTTTGTCCTCGAGATGCTGTCAGACGAGGTATTTGCCGGAGACGACTCCGTTGTTACCTTGAGGGAGGGTGTCCTGAGTAAAGCGTGCGTGGAGATCTTCACCTCGGCCGCCGTCCTGGCCGAGGCTTTTTCGAATCGGCAGCCCGGCCCTGATGTACGCCACGGCCCCGAGGGCTGGCTCGGCCGCATCTCCGACTTCCTCGGCTACTGTCTCAACTCGGACGCCAAGGACAACGAGCAAGTTAAGTCCTGCACCGTCAAAGGCTTCTCTACCCTGCTGTCGCTTTTGTCCTGGGCTATCCCAAAAGCAATCGCTGCTGCGCATTGTGTCAATGTCATGACCACTGGCTTGGCTTCGCCCCATGTCGAGGTTCAAAAGGTTAGCGGAACCCCCCTCCACTTGCGAACCCCATCCCCGCTGACATCAACTTGCCTCTAGGCCGCGCTTGAGGCTTTGCACTCACTCTATGGTCGCACCAACTTCACTGACGACGATTTCCTGCAGCTCGTGGCACCGATGTACCGCATTGAGCCCGTCCAGCTGTGTAGGCGGCTCTTGGAGTGGGCCACGGTTGACCCGGAAGACCTCGACGAAGACAAGTATCAGATCGCCAAGAAACTCTCCGAGGTAAGGAGGTTGCCTCGACCGCCCCGGATTGTGCTGTGCGCTGACGCCTGCGTAGATGCTGTCGTCTCTCGGCGATTACTTTGAACGCAAATCCACGCAGATCCCCCAGCTGGCTGCCAGCGCTGACTTTCTTCACTTGCTACTCCTTGTGGTTGGGAACCCGAGCCTCATGGTC
Organism: Ophiocordyceps unilateralis; assembly: GCA_001272575.2. Lineage (NCBI taxonomy): Eukaryota > Fungi > Ascomycota > Sordariomycetes > Hypocreales > Ophiocordycipitaceae > Ophiocordyceps > Ophiocordyceps unilateralis. The sequence goes on along the minus strand of LAZP02000010.1, from coordinate 46,925 downwards.
TCAATTCCTGTCCTCGCCACATGGACCCGGATTCTCGGACACAAGACGCTGGGACAGAGTGAGCTAGTCAGCCAGATGATTGGCCCCTTGCTGGACGTGTGCAGCTCCAGACTGGTACGGTTTGAAAACTTGCCGGACAACACAACCGACGCCACCTATCTCTTCCTCGTGGAAGACACAGACAACATACCGGAGCGCCATACCTTTCTGGGCAATTACCGGCGATACAGTTGTCAGGTTGTCGAGCTCATAGTCCGGCTTAAGCTCTCGGATGCCATCAAGCACATCCTCAGCAGCACAGAGTACGCGCTCCAGAAGCTCTATGACGGACAGCCGCCTTTCAGCAGTGAGTACATCGGCCATGTCTCATCTTTTCATGAGGCAAGAAACGGCTGACGGGAACAGAGCAAAACTACGTGAAGCATTCCATGCCCGCCTTGAAGGTCGACGCCCAATTCACACTGATAGAGGCGGCACTCAAGGGGTACAAGAAGTGGAAACGGCATCATGTGCTTGAAAATGTAAGTTTTATATTTGACGTTATTACGAGCGGCGAGTGACTTTGACGAAGGAGCAGCCCCCTGCCGAGGTTGAGGCCATTTTTGAGTCTTGGTGTGACAAGCTGCTGCAAATGCAATTCGAGGTGAGCACGCGAAAAGCAGGCTGTCTGTTGGCGGAGTTGCTAACGCCCAAGCGGCAGGATCCCTGGATTCGAAAAAGGGCGCTTCAGTTGCTCGTTTTCTTTTCTACAACGGCCCTCAGCGACAATAAAGACTTTATGCTCAAAGTCCTGGAACACATTCTCATGACCTGGCCGGCGTTGGAGCCCGAGTACCGTGCTTACAACGACGGCGTGAGGGACTTGCAAGGAGAGAGCATGATTGAGCTGCAGCGACTGGCGGCGGAGATGCCCGATCACCTACTGGTGAGAGATTTCCGCATATCGCGCCGGACCCTGACGGCGTCGCTAAGTCGTATTGCAGGGCGTGTACGATCAGATCGAAGGACGGGTAAGCGAGATGATGGCATCGGGCGCTTTAGACGAGAAGCGATGCCTCGCGTACAGGAGCTTTCTCTTCCTCATCATGTAATGCTCCCCCTTTTCCACTTGCGAGACGGATACTGACGAAAGCTTGAAGACATCGATCCAGTCGCCTCGACACGCAGACCAAGGTGCAAAAACTATCCCAGTTTGTCGAGCCGGTCAAGGCGCGTTGGCAGGATGGCGACGTCAGGGCATCGCTCGGCTCCTACTCCAACTTTTGCCTGTTCCTCGGCCTGGACAAGGCTCAGACGTACTTGGCAAGCCACAAGGCACACCTGATAACGGACTGGGGCGCTACCGAGCTCGACGCCGAGGGCCTTGCGCTGCAAAATGAGCTGGAGGACCGACTCAAGGTACGGATCATGTCATGATTTGCTGCACATTGATGCCTGGGCCGACCCGCTGACAAGCTCGCAGGCCTTGCCTTTGCGGCCCACAAAGTCGTTCCTCGCCTTCTCGGTGGAGCGACTGGACAAGGCATCCCCAGCGTTCCAGGCTTCACATGCCCTATGGGAGGACGGATTCGCCAACATCTTGGCTGACTTGCTGGAGTATCTCAGGTACGTGGACCCGTTGAGTCGCAACGACGGCAGACTAAATTGCTGCAGGTTTGCCCATGCAACCCACAATCCCGACAACTGGATGGGTCTTCCCGGCGAGATGCGGCCTACGGTCGGAAGGATCCTGAGCGACCGCTTCTGGCAGGCTGGGATATCCGAGGGTAGCAAAGACGAGTTCTACGCGCGGGTGGTAGAAAAGAAGACGACCATCGAGGGCCTGGCCTCGACAATACGCGGCTCGGTGCGGTTCGTCAGGGAGACGGCTTATGCGGCCCTATACTGCATGAGCCGACTGGACATGCAGTTCTATGGCATCGAGGGTCTGTCAGGGCCGTTGTCGAGCGCACTCTTCGCGGACTCGATATGGCTGTCGACGCATCAGCAAAGCCACCTGCTGAGCGTCGTCCGGTGCTTGGTGGACGACTGCCCGGTGGGCTGTCGAGAACAATTCCTGCCCGAGCTGATGGCCGCGTGCTTCCGGCAGATGGATGCCAAGATCAATGGCGAGTGGGAGAAGCTGGAGCAGCAGCAGACGGTCGAGGCCGACGGAGAGGCGGGACTCCGTGAGGAGATGAAGGCCGAGAGCATCCTGCGCCAAGTCACTTACACGGCCATGATGATGGTTGCCGACTTTCTGGATCCCACTAAGAAGGGTGCGGATGCCAGCACGTCTTTGAGGGGATTCTGCATCTCGCGGCAGGAAATTGTCGAGCCGCTACTGGTGTTTTGCACGCACGGCATCCGGATGAGAGATACACGCTGCTGTGGCATGACAGTTCGGCTCTTCATCTCGCTCGTGCCCGAATTCTACGTGAACCCGGCTCGGGAGGCTCAAGCCGGTCTCGACGGAGCGGGCGGCTTCAACAAGGCCTGGAGCGTGTCGTCGGAGCTGGCGTCTGCGATCCGGGAGTACATGTCGTCGGACGTGCTCAAGGCTTGTGTGACGTCGTTCAACGAACCGTACTTTGTTGAGGTGCAAAAGGAGCTGGCGTCGCTGATGGCGGCCATACTGGTCTACTACGGGCCGCTGACGACGACGCCGCGCAACGTATTGTTGTCGCTGCCCGACGTGAGCGTGGCGGAGCTGGATCGACTGTCACCATACATGGCGAAGCCGGGGGCGCACACGCGGCAGCAGCGGGCGGTGGTGCTGGAGTTTCTCAAAGACCTCAAGGGCGTGAGCGTGTCGGAGATGGGTAAGCTGGCTAAGAGTACGGGCTTCGGCAACGCTGCGCGCGGCGGTAAGAGGCCGGCACGGAGCAAGATGGCCCAGGGCTTCATGAAGGAGCCAGCGGCGGGAGAGGCGGCGCGGGGGGGCGGGCGACGGGTGACGCCCGAGGCGCTGGAGGGAGTGTCGAACTTGTTTGAGGGGTGACAACTGTTGAATTCTTGGGTAGACGGTGGCTGAGGCGCACATTGCACATATTACCTGTTGTTACATGGGTGGCTCGGCGATGTATGATAGAAAAGGGGACAGACTCGGTCGAATTGGGGTTATGTATCAAAGGAGGAAAGGGGAGAAAGGGAGAAGGCGAGAGGGAGGGTAGAGCGTTGGGAGCCGCTGTGTGAGTGATAATGTTCAAGGTAAGGCGACACGAAGCAGAGCCAGACTTTGCTGAATTGTTCTTGTTCGACTTGCGTGCAGGAAGACGGCCCCCAAAATAGACAAGACAGTCTCTTTGCGAGGCAGGATAAACGAGTGCGGAGGGAGAGTGTAAGGTGGCATCGAGTTTTGGGTGGACGTGGCTATGTTGAGATTGGGTCATGACTGGTCAGATGCCGAGAGATACGAGTTGGACAGCGGGAAGACAGGTGATTACCTACCTACCAGCAAAGTAAGAGTAAGCACGTCAATACGGCAGCAGTCAGTGGGCGGCATGCCACAGGGCCGAGGAAGAGGTGGAGGTAGAGGTGGAGGTGGAGGAGCAGGAGCAGAAGCAGGACCGGTTGTGCGACTGTCTCGGTGCTCGTGGAGGGGGCGCGGATGGGGGAAAGCGTGAACGAGGAGGGTGCCTTGCAGGGGAGCCGGGAGGGAGCCGGGAGGAAGCCGGGAGGAGATGTGCGTGCGCGGATCTTCGTATGGGCTTGTGCTGTATGTATGTAATCTTGCTGGGAAGAGACTTGAGGCGTGGTGGTGGCCGTGTTGCTGAGGAGGTGGAGGAGGAGTACGAGGACGAGAAGGAGGAGGAGGAGGAGGAGGAGGGTATCGTGAGCCAGGAGGTGAGGTGAGGTGAGGTGAGGTAAGGTGGTTGGTAATCGCCATCACTGGCATCCCCATCTATCGGCCTAATCTCTGATCTCAAGGCCATGGCAGAGGAAGCTTCCATGCACAGCCGTGGACGATGAAGAATAATGATAATAGGTATCTTGCATCTCGTCGAGACGCACGCTCCTCGGTCGCAGATAGAGTAGATGGATGGACGGGATGCATGCAAGACGCACCCACGGAACCATCACAGGTGTGCCTCACGGCATGGACCACCGACATGCATGCCTACATACTAGGTACCTACTGTTAGGCATGTACCTACCTACTCTACAGACAGACAACCAGACGCCATTAGTAGTATACCACCACCACTACACCTACCTACTTACAGATGCCCCGACTCCGTCTGTCACCTTCCATGGCGGCCGGCTCTCCCTCGGACACCGTCGTCATCCTTGCACCATCACGAAAAATAATAATAAATATAAGTAAATACCTGGTTCAGAGGGACGTCCCCCATCGACCACCATGAGCGACTTATGGATGCCTGCTGTGCACGCCATGAAGGAGCCGTCAACCAATGAATGATACATCTCCTTACCGGCTCCTCGAACGGGGGGCTGTCATGGTCAAGGTCCTTCTCTGGAGGCAGTCCTCCCCTGGAGTCCCTCCCCCGTCACTCACTGTCACCGACGGCCACCGACTGTCACCGACCTCGGCCGCTGGCTGCTCGCCGTTACGCCTTTTGTGCGCCCCGGCTACCTACTACTAGACGGTGCCACGCTGCCTTGGTCCTCGTGCCTGCTACTAAGCTGCGTACCCGTCGTCTTCCCTTCATATCCTTCTCTCTTCCTCTCTTTCCTCCTTTCTTGATTCTCTCTTCCTCCTACCACACCTCATGGTAATCTCTTCTCTCTCTCTCTCTCTCTCTCTACCTTTACCACTATCTCGTCAACCTCGTCTCTCTCTCGCTGCCGTCCTCGTCCGACATAATACCCTTTGCCTCTCTTTTCCCCCCCTTTCTCTCCTCTCTCTCTTCCTGTGACTCTCTCTCCTATCCTCCGCTGCCCTGTTTGCCCAACCCAATCCATCAGACAATCCATCAACGACACCATGGTGTACTGCGGCAAGCCCTCACGGGGCTGCCAGATGTGCAGGACGCGCCGCATCAAGGTAAGACTCGTGCTCCCGGAAGATAATGTGCGGCCCAGTCTCGCTCATCGTCGTCCAGTGCGATGAGACCAAGCCGACTTGCAACCAGTGCGCAAAGAGTAGGAGAGTCTGTCCCGGTTACAAGGACGAGTTCGACCTCGTCTTTCGCAACGAGACACAGGCCACCAAGCGTAGGGCAAGGAAGGCAAACAGCAAGGCTCTGGCCCTCAAGCACGGCCGCGATGCCGACGTCGCTGATAGCCCCTCGACCTCGTCCCTCTCACCCGCCTCGTCTGCCGGCCGAACCAGCATTCAAGCTGCGCCGCGTGTTGCCCTCGAGGATCAGGCCGCCTGCCACTTCATGTCCAACTTTGTCCTCGTGCCGCATCAAGGCGGCGTCCGCGGCTTCATGGAGTTTCTTGTCCCGCTCATGAAGGTCGACCGCATCCCGCTGCACTTCCGCCACGCCTTCGATGCCTGCGCTCTCGCCTCGCTCAACAATCGCGTCGGAACGGGCAACGATCTTGATAAGGATGCCCTGGCTAGCTATACGCAGGCCTTGGCTGCCACTTTTGCTGCCCTGCGCGATCCCGACGTCGCCAAGCAAGACGCCACCCTCGCCTCCGTTCTGCTGCTCGGTCTCTTCGAGAACATCTCGGCCAAGCATATTGGCATGCTGGCCTGGGGGTCGCATATCGAGGGCGCCGTGCAGCTGGCCAAGTCCCGGGGGCGCAAGCAGCTGCGGACAAAGGTCGGCCTGGCCATGTTCATCGCCGTCCGCACACAGATGGTCAGATCCTCGACAGGCACCACCAACATCCCTCAACTGACGCCCTCTCCAGATCATCCATAGCCTGAGCACCTCAAAGTCCCCCGCCATGGGCGCTGACTGGTGGATGAACGACACAGTCAGGGACGAGCACGCCTCCAAGTGCCAGCGCCTCAACATCATCATCGGCGAAATCCGTGCTGAGGCGAACCGCCTCCTTTCCACGTCGACCCGCTCATCGGACCAGGTCGACAACGTCATCGCCATGATCAAGCGCTGCCAGGCCCACGACCTGGCCTGCGCCAACTGGGCAAAGGACCTGCCCGATCACTTCCGCTGGAAGACGGTCGCCTGGGAGGACAACGTCCCCCAGGACGACTACTCCAAGGCCGACGTCTACCCGGGCCGCGTCGACGCCTACCAGGACCTCTGGATCTCCAGCATCTGGAACATGATGCGCTGCTCGCGCATCGTCCTCGCCTCCATCATCGTCCGCTGTGCTGCCTGGATCTCGGCCCCCGTCGACTACCGCACCACGCCCGAGTACGCGGCGGCGGCCCGTACCTGCGTCGACACAATCACCGATATCATCGCCTCCATCCCCTACCAGCTCGGCTGGTTCGCCAAGCGCCGCCATCTGCTCGAAAAGGCAGACATGTCCGCTTTTGGCTGCGGCGAGGAAGACGCTCAGAAGGGCCTCGGCGGCTACTTTGTCACCTGGCCCCTGGCCTGCGTCCACGGCCAGGACTACACGACCGACTCGCAGCGCGCTTGGGTTCAGGGACGGCTGGAGTACATAGGGTCCCATCTCGGTGTCAGATATGCTCATATTCTGACCGAGGTACGAATTCTCTCTCTCTCTTTCATTCTTCCCCCCCCCTTCTCTCTTTCCCTCTGTATCTTTCGAAAAATTGCAGGTATAAATCATGCCTGAGCTGACAACGGTCTCTGAAGCTCCACGTGCGTGTCCCGTCCATGCTCATCCGGCGCGACGGCTTGGTCTCCACCCCGTACCCGCACGTCCAAGACTTTGAGAAGCTGCTGTCGTCCAAGATTGCGGCCTCGTCTGCCAGCCAGTCGAGGAACCAGACGCAGGAGCGCGAGGCGAGGCAGAGAGAGACGATACAGCGCCAGACGGCCGAGCTGGTGGGCAAGGCCATGGGCACGTCGGGAAGGGTCGACGAATGGACCGCCAAGACGTGGCTGCAGCTCCAGAACTTGACGACGAAATGACCATTTTCAGCCGCGGCGTTTGAGGAGTAGCTGGGAGTTTAGGGTGTCATATATGTGATTGAAATGTGATGACATGGTGACGATGTCGAGGTGGCAAAAGGCCGGCCTTGGGCGTCCTTGTCGGCCAGGTAGAGGCAGACTAGGTACTCTGTAGCGTCGCATCGTCCAGACGAGGCGCGGCAAATGATGCAACATTGGCAGTTTTTGTACTTGCGAACATGAAAACCAAGGCTGGGTATTGATTTCTCCCTCTCTGTCTCTCTCTGTCTCTCTCTCTCAAGAATCCTATCCTTGAAATTGCCAAACCTGATTTCCGCCCCTTCTTTGCACTTGACTCTCCAATTCACATCAGTAGTGGAAGCGAGATGCACGCACTTGATTTCCCTCCGAAAGGATGTCTAGTCGAGGCTCTGGAGAGAGCCGATAGCGGCCGGCCGCCGGAACTATTTTCCCTTCTTCTTGCTGAAGCGAAGCTGATTAGTTCATTATATTGGATGTGAGATGAAAAGATATGCCAAGCTTGAGGCAGACAGAAAAGAGCACTTACAGCTCAACTTTGTCCTGGGCGCCGCTGAGATTCCATGCCTTGACGACCCAACTCTGAGTATTGTCGACGTAATTCTCATTCTGCATGTGCTTGACGCCAACGCGGACGCCGTCTTTGGTGAAGACGACATTCTTCTTGCCCATGCGCTCCGAAGCGGATTCGCGGAATTTGGAGGCGGAAAGATAGACCTGATATAGGACCCAGCCAATGGCGGAGAGAACAGCGAGAGCAATGACGAGAGGGAAGACTTGTCTGCGATGAGAGGGGAAATGCGATTAGCCGTGAGGAGTCGATCGACGATGGCGGGGCGGAAAGAGCTATCATGCGCACCCAATGGTCGAGCTGCCTTGTGCCATGGTAGCGAGATGGAAAACGGGAGGTGCGGAATACGATGCTGCGGGGGAGGAAGGAGAGTGGAAGAGAGAGAGGCTGAGAAAGTAACGCGGTGGCGACAATCGGTTTCGCTTAGGCGCAGCGTCGTCTTGTCGTTCTTTGAGGCTGGGGATGGCGATTGAAACAGCCGAAGGGGAAACCTCGGTCGGTATGGAGGAGAAGTGAAAAGGTACAGAAGAGTGCAGCAAACTAGGAACGGATTAAGATGGAAATTCTAAGGTTAACGAATGGAAGATGAAGGGCGAAAAAGGTAATGATTTTTTTTGAGATTTTTTTTTAACCTGTAGGTGCTCTTCTTTGGAGGCCGCGTCATTTGACGGCAGTGTGGAGGCGCGTCACCATGTCAGGCAGGTAGGTAGGTAGGTAGGTACCTGGACCGTGTAGGCGGAGCGAGGCGGAGCGAGGCGGAGAGGCCGCTGACAAAAAAAGGTATCGTTTCAGGAAAGCTACCTCTGATCGTTACCTGCAGAGGGGGCCGTGAGCAGCTGGTCCGACGTCCGGCTGCGCCCCGGCACGGCGCTGAACTTGAGGGCTGTGCTTGATGGAGGGCTGCCGAGACACGGCCCGGAAGGACACCGGAAGGCCCGATGCTATTACTGGTCACTCGGGCGGCCGAGCACCCGAGCGAGAGATTCGAGCTTTCCTGGCGGCTCGAGATCGGATTACCTAAGGCACCCGTGGGATTTCTGTTCGACTACCGCAATTGGCAGGCGGTGACGGTCCGCGAAAAGGACACACAACCGGCAGTCGGTTCTTCTCCACCAAAGCTCTGTTGGCCTGTTGCGCCGCGACAGCTACAAGCCTAAACTGCTACCCCTAACCAGCTCCATCATCCAACCCACTTGAAAGCCTGTCGCGGTCTCGGCCTCGCTCGCTCGTCTCGTCTTTTTCTTCCCAATCCTCAAGGCTGCTGCGCCGCCGTCGTCGCCCGCCATGTCGGCTCCTCCCAACGACGGGTACGGCCAGTTCCCCGGCCAGCAGCATCTCCAACAACAAAACCTCGACCCGGCCGCCAATCCCCTTCAGCCGGATGCCGCCGCCGCCGCCGCTGCCCCCGGAAAGAAGAAGAAGAGAGGCTATGCAGCTCAGGCCTTTGACGTCGGATCCGGTCCCAATGCTTCCATCGCCGGCCAGATGCCGGGTCTCGGCCAGCCGCAGCCGCAGCAGCAGTATGGCGCCCACCAGCAGGCGCCGGGCTACGCTTCCTATCCTCCGCCCGATGCCCAGCAGCAGGCCTCCTACCCCCAGGGCTTCGGGACTCCTCAGCCTGGCTTGCAGCAGCAGCACCCTCAGCAGCCTCAGCAGCCGTACGGAGGCTACCAGGCCCCCGATCAAGGCTATCCGGCTCAGGGCGCAGCCGCCATCACCCAGGGCATGGCAGGCATGCAGCTCGGCGGCCAGCAGCAGCAGATGCAGCAGCCACAGCAGGCCCCTCGCGTTGGACCTCTCAATCACCTGTATCCCACAGATTTAATGAACCAGCCCTTTTCCGTCTCCGAGCTTGACGTACCCCCCCCACCCGTCGTGCTCCCCCCCAACGTGAGTCTTCTTTGCCGTCATTCTTGGCTCTGATTCTGTATGCTGAGACGCTCTCAACCCTTCAGACGAGCGTCACCCCCTCGCCCAACGCCAACTGTCCCCCACGCTACGTCCGCTCAACCCTCAACGCCGTGCCCACGACCAATTCGTTGCTCAAAAAGTCAAAGCTGCCCTTTGCCCTCGTTGTCCAGCCCTATGGCGCTCTTCACGATGACGAGGATCCGGTCCCCGTCGTCCAGGATCAGATCATTTCTCGCTGTCGCCGTTGCAGAACCTACATCAACCCATTCGTCACCTTCCTTGACCATGGCCATCGTTGGAGGTGCAACATGTGCAACCTCAGCAATGATGTCCCTCAGGCCTTTGACTGGGACGCCGCCGCTCAGCAGGCGGCCGACCGCTGGCAGCGTCACGAGCTCAACCAGTCTGTCGTCGAGTTCGTCGCCCCTCAGGAGTACATGGTCCGCCCGCCGCAGCCATTGGTCTATCTCTTCTTGTTTGATGTGAGCTACGCGGCGGTCACCAACGGCTTGCTCGCGACCAGTGCCCGAACCATTCTCGATAGCCTTTCCAGGATACCCAACGCCGACAGGCGTACGCGACTCGGCTTCCTCGCCGTCGACGCCAGCCTGCATTACTTTTCTATCCCCAAGGATGAGGACGAGAATGGCGAGACCAACATGCTGGTCGTCAGCGACCTCGACGAGCCCTTTCTTCCGGTGCCTCACGACCTCCTGGTGCCCCTGACGGAGAGCCGTCAGAGCATCGAGCGCTTCCTGCAGAGGCTCCCCGACATGTTCCAGCACAACCAGAGCAATGGCTCCAGCATGGGCTCTGCTCTGCGCGCGGGCCACAAGCTCATCTCGGCCCTCGGTGGCAAGATTGTCGTCCTCACGGCGTCCCTGCCCAACAGCGGCGCTGGCAAGCTGGAGATGCGAGAAGACAAGAAGCTGCTGGGCTCGTCCAAGGAGGGCGGCCTCCTGCAGACCGGCAGCAGCTTCTACAAGAGCTTCGCCGTCGAGTGCTCCAAGAACCAAGTCTCCATCGACATGTTCCTCTTCTCGTCGCAGTACCAGGACGTGGCATCCCTCAGTAACCTGCCACGCTACACCGGCGGCCAGACCTGGTTCTACCCCGGCTGGCATGCGTCCCGACCCGAGGATGCGCTCAAGTTCGCGTCGGAGTTTAGCGACTACCTGTCATCGGAGATTGGGCTCGAGGCCGTGCTGCGGGTGCGCGCGACCACGGGCCTCCGAATGAACACCTTTTACGGCAACTTCTTCAACCGCAGCTCCGATCTCTGCGCATTTCCGGCCTTCCCGCGCGACCAGTGTTACGTCGTCGAGGTGGCGATTGACGAAACCATTAACAAGAACTTTGTATGCCTCCAGACGGCGGTGCTACACACGACTTGCAACGGCGAGCGCCGCATCCGGGTCCTGACGCTGGCCCTGCCCACGACGACGAACCTCTCCGACGTGTACGCTTCGGCTGATCAGTGCGCCATCACGACGTACTTTAGCCACAAGGCGGTCGAGAGGACGCTGGGCAGCGGCCTCGAGGCGGCCCGCGACGCACTGCAGGCTAAGCTTACGGAGCTCCTCCAGACGTTCAAGAAGGAGCTCGCCGGGGGCAGCATGGGCGGCGGCGGCCTGCAGTTCCCTGCCAACCTGCGCGGCCTGCCCGTGCTGTTCCTGGGCCTGATCAAGAACGTCGGTCTACGCAAGTCGACGCAGATCCCGTCAGACCTCCGCTCGGCGGCCCTGTGCCTGCTGTCTACGCTGCCGGTACCGCTGCTCATGCGCTTCATCTATCCCCGGCTCTACTCCCTGCACGACATGCCGGATAGCGCGGGCATGCCGGACGAGGAGACGGGGCAGATTGTCATGCCGCCGGCGATGAACCTGACGTCGGAGCGGCTCGTGTCGTACGGCCTGTACCTGATCGACGACGGGCAGATGCAGTTCCTCTGGGTCGGGCGCGACGCGGTGCCGCAGCTGGTGGCCGACGTGTTCGGGGTCGAGGACCGGACGCAGGTGCAAGTGGGCAAGACGAGGGTCCCAGAGCTGGGCAGCGACTTCAACGAGAGGGTGCGAGCGGTGATACAGAAGAGCAGAGACCACAGGTCGCTCGGAGTGGGCAGCATCACGGTGCCGCACCTTTATGTGGTGCGGGAAGACGGTGAGCCTAGTCTGAAGCTGTGGGCGCAGACGCTACTGGTCGAGGATAGGGCGGACCAGAGCGTCAGTGCGGCGCAATGGCTGGGAGTGCTACGAGAAAAGGTTCGACTTTCCCTCCTCCGCTCCCCCTTTTTTTCTCTTTCGTGCCGGCCACACTGACAGTCTGACGTCGTAGGTTGTGCAGTAGCGAGGAGAGGAGATTAAGGGTAGATAGAGAGCACGTAGGGAAACGTCTTGATGAGCCGATGCAGGGCAGGAGGGTCGCCAAGCGAGCTAGTCGGGCTGAAGAGATAACGAGCTGGGAATCGGAACCGAGTTGTGGCGGAGGAAAACGGGACCCCCGGGGAGCGCCCACGGAACGATGGCAGGCGAATGATGTAGTTCAGTAAAGCAGCGGGCTTGTTCGCAAAGGATGGATGGAATGGAATGAATCAAAGGGTCGGCGGCGGCACAAAGAAGTAGAAGAGCAGCTGTTCGTTCTTTTGTCGACGCTCGCGCTCGGCCCTGGTCGTCGTCTTCCCATCTTTAGACGGCGTAAAAGCTACGGGAAGTAGGTTCTGGCAGTAGTATGGAAGAGGTATGGATCAAATGTGAGGGCCCCGAAAGACTGATGAATGAAGATGCGGATACCGTAGCCACGTGAGTCTGGGGGTCTGGGGGTCTGGGTCTAAGGGGCACGGGCGTTGCTGCAGAGAGATGCATGGAGAGTTAAGGTTCTGCAGGCAAAACCGAGGTAGCGACGCATACAACCAACGGCGCAACGGTACATCTACCCCTAACGCTCGTCATCTGGAATTAGGTGCCTAGGTAGTCTTAGCCGCCCCGGCCAAAGACGGCAAGACCCCACTCCCACTGTCCCACTGTCCCAGGCACTGATGATTACCTAACTCTCAGCGTCTGAGCTTGCTGGTGAACGGACCCCGCCTTGACCAATTCCTTCCCCCCCCCCCTTCCT
>LAZP02000010.1:0-34332 GCA_001272575.2 Ophiocordyceps unilateralis | reverse complement strand
CCCCCCCCCCCACGTCGTCGTCGTCGTCGTCGTCGTCGTCGCCATTCGCCATCCATCACGAAAGAGCACTATTTCCGTCTGTTCGGCGGCTGATTCGACAAAACCCCCCCTATTTTCCCCCCCCTTTCTTTCTATTCTTTTCTCTTATTCAATCAATCGTCCATTTTTTTTAAAACATTGTGCTTACGGCTCTCTCTATACATGACGGCTCCGTCCGTGTGAGCTGTTCTTCTTTCTTCTGCTTCGCTGTTTTGACAATCTTATTTTCCCCTTTTTAGCCGCCCTCCGGTTTTCTCTTTCTCTCTCTCTCTCTCTCCCCCTCTCTCGAACGAACAAACGAAACTTCGCACGGCGCCGCTTCGCCAGACGACGGGGCCCGAGCGGTTTTTTCTTTCGGCCCCCAGGTCTCCATAGCGCGTTGATTGTTCGAACGGTCGCCTTGGTCGCCATTTGTAGTCGACGGGGCCCGTTGCCCTCTCTCCCCTTACTCTTCTTTTTTTCCCGTCGTCCGTCTGATACGCGTCCGTCCGTTGCGACCCTTTTCTCTCTTTCTCCCTCAATTTTTGCCTCTTTCTTTTCAATCGCTGTACGTGGTTCGATTCGTTCTTCTGTTGGTCCGTCTTTTCGACTCAACCGTCGTCGTCCGGTGTCGACTCGCCCTCCGGGCTTAACCCATCTATTCTACGTCGGCCCGCCTCCCGGCATCATCTCATCTAGGTCATGTCTCGGTCCAACCCCCCGAGCAGTGGGGCCGGCTCTCGCAAGATCTCGTTCAACGTCAGCGAGCAGTACGACATCCAGGATGTTGTTGGAGAAGGTGCATACGGAGTAGTCTGGTTTGTGTATTCCCTCTTCTTTGTCGTCGCCAATCGGACCGACTTTGACTCACCAAGTTTCCATCTTACCAGCTCCGCCGTGCATAAGCCTTCGGGCCAGAAGGTGGCCATCAAGAAGATCACTCCTTTCGACCACTCCATGTTCTGCCTCCGTACCCTCCGAGAGATGAAGCTTTTGCGCTACTTCAACCACGAGAACATCATATCCATCCTCGACATCCAGAAGCCTCGAGGCTACGAGACCTTCAATGAAGTCTACCTCATTCAGGTCTGTTGCCAATCGTCTCACGCAATCGCCAACGTGTACTGACTCGGACGCCAGGAGCTTATGGAGACGGACATGCACCGGGTGATTCGCACCCAGGACCTGTCCGACGACCATTGCCAGTATTTCATCTATCAGACCCTGCGTGCCCTCAAAGCCATGCACTCGGCCAACGTGTTGCATCGCGATCTCAAGCCCTCCAACCTCTTGCTTAACGCCAATTGCGATTTGAAAGTCTGCGACTTTGGCCTCGCCCGATCAGCAGCCTCCCAGGAGGACAACTCGGGCTTCATGACGGAATACGTCGCCACCCGTTGGTACCGCGCCCCGGAGATCATGTTGACGTTCAAGGAATACACCAAGGCCATTGACGTATGGTCTGTGGGCTGCATTCTGGCCGAGATGCTGAGCGGGAAGCCCCTGTTTCCCGGCAAGGATTGTGAGGGCCTGCGATTCCGCCTGGCACCTGGATTCGTTGCTGACGGGAACTGTTCTCGCTAGATCATCACCAGCTGACGCTGATCCTTGACGTCCTCGGCACGCCAACAATGGAGGATTACTACGGCATCAAGTCGCGCCGGGCTCGCGAGTACATACGGTCCCTCCCCTTCAAGAAAAAGGTGCCCTTCCGAACGCTGTTTCCGAAGACGTCCGACCTGGCGCTTGACCTCCTGGAGAAGTTGCTGGCTTTCAATCCGGTGAAGCGCATCACGGTGGAGGAGGCGCTGAAACACCCCTACCTGGAGCCGTACCACGATCCCGAAGACGAGCCGACGGCGCCGCCGATCCCGGAAGAATTCTTTGACTTCGACAAGCACAAGGACAGCCTAAGCAAGGAGCAGCTCAAGCAGCTCATCTACCACGAGATTATGCGGTAAATGACATGGTCCGACAGCCAGCGAAGAGGGACCGGATAGTGTAGTTATAATGGGGGCGGAACTGAGCAGGATGCCGAGCGTCTTGACCATGGCGAGAGGCGGACAGGCGCCGCGTGACGCCGTGGGTCCCAGCGGGATCGACCGACTACCCGCAACGGATTCACTTGCTTTTTTGTTGACTTGTCATTGGAGATTGGGAAATATCTCGGCTGGCCTCGGGTCTTGCCACCCGCTCAGCTATCCAAATACATACAGCCGAGTCGAGTGCGATGATGATGACTGATGATTGGCGTGAGGCGCGCGACGTAACGAGAGAAAAGGCGATGTGAGTGTTCGTACTGTCGTGCAGTTAGAGACGGACCGAGCCTGGGCGGTGTTTCCCATGCCAAATTCAAGTACCACCCTAGCGGAAACGGGCAAGTGCCGCGCACACGGTGCCACACGTTCCGCCTACCTACTTACGTACCTAGGCGCGCCTATCTTATCGCCTGGCCCGGGTCTCGGACTGCTCAACATTGTCATCTGGACGGCCATCGGTCGTATCCACCATCCCCGTCTGTCTGTCTTACTCTCGGCCTCTTTTCTAGGGCCCCTCCCCCTCCTCTTTTTGCTCTCATCCCTCTCGCTCGAATGACATAGGAGGGGGGAGGTGAAATTTCACACCTTGTCCTTCCCGTGCCCTAAGCGATCTTCATAATCACCCATATTTTCCTCCTCTCCCCCTCCTTTTCAACAGCCAAAAGAAAAAAAAAAACCCATCCGCGACGGACACGGGCGCTCCCGATGTGGACGGGCTTCGTACGACGCTTCTCAGCCGAAGACGGGCAGTTCCCCGAGAACAAGGAGGATGACGACCAAGGGCGCGCGTCGACGACTGACGACGGCATCCACGGCGTCTTCGCGCCGGCGTCGGCCCACGCCCACGCGCAGCAACGAGCTGCCGCCTTTTGTTACCGGCCGCCTCCGCTTGATCCGCTCGTGCTCCACGCCGGGCGGGCGACAGGAGCGGGGCTGCTGCTGACGACGACGGTGGCCGAGGAGATTCGCGCCATGGTGCCGGAGAGGTTGCGCATCGTCGAGGATTGGCGTCTCGTCTATAGCCTCGAGCAGGACGGGGCCAGCCTCGCGACGCTCTATCAGCGGGCGAGACCCTTTGATGGCTGCAGGGTGGGATTCGTCCTTGTTGTCAAGGATCAGGAGGGTGGGGTGAGTGCCACCGGGCCTGGATGGAGATAACACATGTCTTAAAACACAAGTCTTCTTCCTCCTCCTCCTCTTCCTCCTTCTTCTCCTTCTTCTCCTTCTTCTTCCTCCCCCGAGAGACTGGGCTGACTCTGTATTCGACGACTCGGTCCTCATCACGTATGCGCACGCTCCCAGATCTTCGGCGCATACCTTTCCGAACATCCACATCCCGCGCCCTCGTACTTTGGCAACGGCGAGTGCTTCCTCTGGCGCGTCTCGGCCCTCGCCTCCCTCCCGCCGCCCCCGTCCAGCGACACGACACATCTGACGCGCCACACGACGCTGGCCTCCCCCCCCGCCAGCGGCGACTCAACGCCGAGCGAGCTGATCCGTTTCAAGGCATTTCCCTACAGCGGCCTCAACGACTGCTACATCAACTGCGAAGCCGGTTTTCTGAGTGTCGGCGCCGGCGGAGGCCATTACGGCCTGTGGCTCGATGACTCCCTCGACGTCGGTCACAGCTCACAATGCGATACCTTTGGCAACGAGTCATTGAGCGACGCCGGCGAGAAGTTTGGCGTCTTGGGAGTCGAGCTGTGGGTGCTGGGCGCCTGACTGGCGGCGGGCTGTAAATATAGGGGGGTTAACACACAAAAAAGCTGTACGGCGTCAACGTTTTTTCTTCTCCTCCCGTCTTGTTTCTCCTTCTTGAAATATACAGCTCCTTATAATGGAAAATGTGAAAGGGAAAAAGAAAAAAAAATCAGTGGGAACTGGCGACAGGAGGACATTTTCATACCAAAGGAAACCTGGCTACCAGGCATCAGCAGTGTCAGTATGATACCCTACTCAATACTCTACTCTCTTGTAGATTTGTGTGGCAGTTGAATCGCCATCAGATATCAGCGCGTTCGAGACAGTTGTCGCATGTGGTGCTCGATACCCTGCCGCAAGCCCTCAGGCGACGGCGTGGCGGCGCAGACATCAGGCTCGAAGCCGAATGTGTCAACCAGATGAGCCCTCGTCGTCGGTCCGATAGTTGCGATCAACGTTTTTCCATCGCGAGTCCGGCCAGACGACGTCTCGCCCGAGGCAGCGTCCAACCAGCCAAGGCTACGCAGCAAACTGTCGCAGCCCGAAGGTGAAAATACGACGAGCCATCGAACGGAAGCGTCGGCAGAGCGGCGCAAAGCGAGGTCCAGATCTTGGGCGAGAGACGGCACGACAGTGGTGGCGTAGACGACCTCCTCGGTTACGTCGATGCGCTCAGCAGGCGGCAGCGCAGCATCCATGAGCATGCGCGGAATCACATCGCGACGCTGTTCGCCGACGAGGAAAAGCAGCGGCGGGCGATGAGCAGCGTCAAGACGATGATGATACTGCTCAAGGATGAAGCGAGCCAGCGCCTCGCCGTTCCCACACTCGGCCCCGCCCATGACCCGCATCGGCGCAACCCCTTCCAGCGCCTGCGCCGTAGCCGGGCCCACGGCAAAGACCGGCACGTTGCGCAGATACGGCCAGTCCGGTCCGACCTCCTCGGCTGCTCTCCCGGCCTCTACGACGGCGGCGAAGGCCTCGACTGCGCGCTGCGACGTGAAGATGAGCCCGCCAAAGGCACAGCCACCGTCTATGCCGATCTGTCGTCGGCGGAGCAGCGCCTCCACTCGTGCCGCCGCGTCGGCACTGCGTCGGTGACATAGCACCGGTACGAACTGTGGTGCGTATTCCGACCCGCTCAGGTGCTCTTCGTATGGGTCGAGCGGCGAGGATGGCGTCTTGAGGAGAAGAACGGGCACGGCGGTCGTTGCGCTGCTTTCCGGCGGCGGAGCCATGGCTCGAGTGTCCTTGGATTGTTGGTTTGTGGGTACTTTTTTCTGGTGTCGAGGTGAAGGAGGAATCCGTACAGTGTTTTGCGGGGTTCGTACAGTACGTGCGTTTTATCATCCAATCGCGATATGTTAATACATCCTCTCCCTCTCTCTTTCTCTCTCTCTTCATCTCTTCATCTACCAAAGTCGATCCTTTTCACAACCACTCCATCGCCACAGTCATCAGTCACAATCGCTGATCTGATTCAAAGGAGGAAAGGGGAAAGGGGTGGGGAGGGGGTTGCCGACTACACTTCAGGCAGCCATGGCCAATGACGAGAGGAAGAAAGACGACGACGCTCCGACGGCCAACCAGCCCAAGAAACTGCCGACTGGCGTCGTCCTCGACAAAGACGGAAAGCCGTGAGTCGTCCGGATGCTCATGGTCTTTCGTTTTTTTTGTTTCCTCTCTAGCTTCATGCACGAGAAAGGTGCCAATTGCCCCTGACCACTCCAGCTGCCGCAACTGCACCTCCTTCGCCGCCTGGGCCGCCCAGACCAAGCAACAGACACGATCCGTCCCGGCCGGCCCTCGCCCAGATTGCCCGCCCGACGTCGAGGCCCTCGGCCGTAGCACCTGGACCCTCCTCCATTCCGTGGCCGCCAGCTACCCGGAGAAGCCTTCGCTCGCGCAGCAGTCGGACCTCCTCGGCTTCGTCCGTCTCTTCTCCCGCCTCTATCCCTGCTGGGTCTGCGCCGAGGACTTTCAGGCCTATCTCGGCCGCCACGCGCCGCCCGTCGCCAGCCGCGCTGACTTCGGCTTCTGGCTCTGCGGCGCCCACAACGACGTCAATCGCAAGCTGGGCAAGCCCGAGTTCGATTGCTCCAAGTGGGAGGAGCGGTGGCGCACCGGATGGGCGGATGGGCGCTGCGGCTGACGTGCGACACTTCCTACCTACCTACCTGCCTACCTACCTACCTAACTGCCTAGTAACCTTGGCACCCAACTCTTCACTCAGCCACCTGTCCAATATAAGCGTCTCCAGGTTGTGTCCAGGGCTGTTGAGGATAGGGCAGACGGCAGCCCGTGTCCGATCGTGCTGTTCCGGCCTCGCAGCTCCCGCTCCATCCAAACCCAGACCGAGCGACGGTGCGTCATCACCAATGGTTGGGTTGCCGTACGTAGGCTGACGCGACGCGGGCCTAGCTCGAATCCGTTCATAGTCGCAGTAGCCGTGACGTGTGCCAGCCTCCTCTATATCTGCATGCGCGTCTTAGGTCGAAGAAAGCTACTCCGTTCGCTCCGTTTCTCCCCATGATCCGTATTCACCGTCCTCATCATCCCAGACCATTGTTCAAATAACAAAAATATCGGTGGCCCGTCATGACAGATCTTAGGGTACAGAGCCTGAAGCAGCCCGTCGACGTAGCCGAGTATTTGTTCCGGCGCCTGCACCAGCTCGGCGTCCGTTCGGTTCACGGCGTGCCGGGGGACTACAACCTCGTCGCACTCGACTACCTGCCTGGCTGTCAACTCGAATGGGTGGGCAGCGTCAACGAGCTCAACGCCGGTAAGCCCCCGTCAGGAATAAAATAAAAAAGAAGGGGGGGAAAAGAGAGAGAGAGAGAGAGAGAGAGAGAGAGAGAGAGGGAGAGAGCGGGATGGATATCGAGAAGCCTCGCCTCGTCGACCATGCTGGCTGATTACCGTCTCAAAAGCCTATGCCGCCGACGGTTATGCCCGCGTCAAAAAGGTGTCTGCTCTCATCACCACCTTTGGCGTCGGTGAGCTCTCCGCCATTAACGGCATGGCCGGTGCCTTCTCTGAGCACATCCCTGTCGTCCACATCGTCGGCTGTCCATCAACGATTTCGCAGCGCGACGGCATGCTCCTGCATCACACGCTCGGCAACGGTGACTTCAACGTCTTCGCCGACATGAACGCCCAGATATCCTTTCAAGTTGCCAAGCTCAACAGCCCTTCCGAGATTGCCAATCAGATCGACCATGCCTTGTATCAGTGCTGGGTCTGCTCGCGACCGGTATACGTGATGCTTCCTACCGACATGGTCCAATGCAGCATCGAGGGTCAGAGGCTGGAGACGCCCATCGACTTGTCCGAGCCGCAGAACGAGCCCGACCGTGAGGACTACGTTGTCGACGTTGTCATCAAGTATCTCTGCGCCGCCCAGCGTCCCGTCATCCTGGTCGACGCCTGCGCCATCCGCCATCGGGTCCTCGACGAGGTGCACGCCCTCATCCGCAAGACACGGCTTCCCGTTTTCGTCTCCCCGATGGGCAAGGGCGCCGTCGACGAGCAGCATCCTTGCTACGGCGGCGTCTATGCCGGAGCAGCTTCTTGTCCTCGGCAGGTCAAGGACATGGTAGAATCGTCCGACCTCATCCTCACCATCGGCGCTCTCAAGGTAAGCAAGCTGTAGGAATTGGCGAGTGCAACGGACGAAAAATTGACCCAGACTGTGCAGAGCGATTTCAACACCGCTGGAGAGTTCGCCTATCGAACCTCGCAACTTCGCACCATCAACTTCCACAGCGACCACTGCATCGTGCGCTACTCGACCTACCCCGGCGTCCGCATGAGAGGTGTCTTGCGGAAATTGATCGACGCCGTTGATGGCAAGGAGCTGTCCGTTCTCCCGCCTCCCGCGGCGGTCAATGAGCCGGACAGAGACAGCGACGATGGTTCGCAGACCATCACGCACGCCTGGTTCTGGCCCCGCGTAGGACAATTCCTCAGAGAAAACGACATCGTCGTCACCGAAACAGGGACTGCCAACTTTGGCATATGGGACACAAAGTTTCCCTCGGGCGTGACGGCACTCAGCCAGGTCCTTTGGGGAAGCATCGGATGGTCCGTGGGTGCCTGCCAGGGCGCCGCTCTGGCGGTGAGGGATGCAGGCGAAAACCGCAGGACCATCTTATTCGTTGGCGACGGCTCATTTCAGCTTACGGCCCAGGAAGTGAGCACAATGGTTCGTCTCGGCTTGAAGCCCATCATGTAAGTTGAACCGAGGCGAGCCCGCACTAAAGTGGCATGCCGCTGACGGGCGAAGCTTCGTAATCTGCAACCAAGGCTTCACTATCGAGCGCTATATTCACGGAATGAACGCCAAATATAATGACATCGCCCCGTGGAACAACAGGGCGTTGATCGACGCGTTTGGCGGCAAAGATTCGAGTCGTACATTCACCGCCAAGACTAAGGATGAGCTGAATAGCCTGCTCGGCGATGCCGATTTCAACTCGGCTGGTTGCCTCCAATTTGTGGAGCTGTACATGCCCAAGGAGGATGCGCCCCGAGCCTTGATCACGACGGCAGAAGCGAGTGCGAGGAACAATGCGAGACTAGAGTGACGATGTCAGCCAGGATGGCGCTCGGCGGTGATGACGAGAGCCTGGTATTTAGGACGACGGAGCCGCAACTTTGATTCTGCGAGGACCTGTGGGGTTGATTGGGGTTCAACGTACCGTCTCTCGACTGCCTTCGTATTCGCATGTTGCACCGAGCTGGCCGGACACCGAGACCGCAAGGATGTCGTGAATAAATAAATGCTAGGACACGAGAAGCGAAATAGTGTAAGTCAAGCTTGTGTGAGCAGTTCACGTGATGAGGTGAGGCAACGGAGTGAGTAATTAGTTAGTAAGGAAGAAGGCTCAGTTCACCCCAGTCATTCAACTCGCACGGCTCCCGAACGCATCGTCCGTCATCAACCGCCATGGCAGACAGTACGCAAAAGAGGAAGCAAGGGTCCGGTGGCGCCAGGGGCGGTGAGTCCGCAGGCAAGAGAAGTAAGGTGAGGTCAAACAGCCTTCCATGTCCAGCCTCCGACTGCATCACTGACGGGGGGACTCGCTCTAGGGTGGCAGCGGTGGCCGATGGAAGACTCCGCACCAGCAGGCCAAGATGGCCGAAAAGGCCGACTCCGGCGCCGTCCTCGATGTTGGGGACGGAGGCATCTGGGTCACATTTGTCAGGGGCATGCAGACCAAGGCTGTGCGTGAGTTCAAGTCGCTCTGCGGTGAGGTACGTCGCGCGAACAAACTCACGGCGGGCGACACGTTGACGGAGGCCTGGCTTCGCCTGCAGTACTGCGAGAGCATGTACGACATGAAACCGTCAAACCCAGCGGATACGCCCTCGGAAGACGAGGCAGCGGACGAGCGAGGTATCGAAGCCTCCATCGAGCATGAGCTGAGTAGCCTGAGGGAGAAGCCCAAGTCCAAGCCAAGGGAGCCTTTCTGCCCGGTCTTGACGGGACTTGAATGTCTCTTCTTCATGAAAATGTCAAAGCCGATAGACCCAGCGAGCATGGCTCGCAAAATGTGTGAGGACGCCAGGGGCTGCCCCGAGCAAAGGCAACGGAAATGCAGGTACATCAACCGCCTGACGCCCGTCATGGATACCGACAGGGCCACCGACAAGGGCATAGTTTGCGTTGCTCGCAAAGTCCTCGCCCCGTATTTTCACCTGCAAGGGGACGCCGAGAACGAGGAGCGAGGAATCGACTCTGCCTCACCTTGCACGGTATGGCGTCCATCTAGGGCATGACAGCCATGACGGCGGGCAAGCGCCATGCTGACTCGACGACATAGTACGCGATCCGGTATCACATCCGGAATCACACCGCCCTCAAGTCGGATGATGTCATCAAGATGATCGCCAGCCTTATCCATGACAGGCACAAGGTCAGCCTCGGCAGGCCAGACAAGGTGATCTTGGTGGAAATATTCCAGGTATGGCACGCCTCACCGCCAGTGTTGATGACGCGTGTTGACCAGGTGCAGCTGTTCTGCGGCATCTCCGTCGTGGACGGCGAAGAGTGGGAGGCTCTCAAGAGATACAACGTCAATTCGCTGTACGAAATGCCACGGCCCGAGACAGGGACAGCAGAGGCTCCGAGCGGAACATGACGGGGAGAGCTGAAATGATGACTCGGCTTCGTGCTGGACGTCATCTCGGTGGCATCAAAAGTACCCAGGCATGACATGTGAAGGGGCGGGCGGCGATTGCAAGATGCAATAGGATGGGACTCGGTGAATGAATGCAGCCTGGGCGGTGTGTCGTGGACATCAAGAGATGATGACGGCCACTCTCTCACATGGCCCTGCCGGCTGACGCGGAACCGACTTGATGGGTGAGGTGCCGTGCCACGAGCCACCCCGTAGCGCTGGCCGGTCGACGCGGATAGCCGAAGCGCCGGATCATCGTGGTGTGCATCTACCTAGGTTGGCGAGGCTGCCGGAATCGGGGAATCGGACAGTCGGGTACCCTCGGCCCAGACCTGTAAAGGCTGTAGGGAGGAGGCATCGCATCGTGTGTCAGATGAAGCTTCGGTGACAGCCGAGTCCCAAGACGACGGCCCATTGATTGATTGACGGCGCCTCGGCTGCTAGGGTGGTAACGTCGCTCGGCTAAGCCAGCCAATAAGTCGGTACATCGCACAGAGCTTGGCAAAGGCCGAGCAGAAGAAAATACGAGAGCACTGCAGAGTGGGAAATCCGCCGTCGGTCGAATCCGATGCAACCTCGCTTGCCTCGGGCCAATTGGCACTTGCGGGAGCAAGCGAGCTGCACGCGCCGGCACCCGTTTTGTCGTCGTCTCGTCTCGGTCGTCATAGTGTATGTAGGTCTGTACATATGTATGTAGGTAAGCCAGGCAGGCAGGCAGGCAGGCAGGCAGGTAGGTAGGTAGGTATGTACTTGAGGTCAGAGCTTGTTGTCGAGGCCGGCTGGTATATCATGATGATGGCTGCTCTTGGTCGGGCCCGCTCCGGTCTGATCTGATCATCAAACATGGCTTGCGGGCGCTGGATGGATTGATGGATGGATGGACGAACGGACGATAGGGCAGGGTAGGCTAGGCCAGGCTAGGCTATGGCGGTTCAGGTTGGGAGAAGTCAAGGGTAGGGCTGCCAGCTTCCAGAACGACGATAGCCTCAGTGACCAGCACGTCAACCCGGATTGGTAGTACCTGGCCGTATATGCAATGCCTCGGTACCTACCTACCTACCTACCTACCAAGCAGGTTCTACCAGTAGGTACCTACCTAGGTTAGAGGTGGTTGGCAGTTTTTAAATCACAGCCTAGCAGAGCCTTATCATGGCCGTATCGATTCCAATACTACCTCGACCCTCTCCTCCTCCTGCAGCCTTAAACGAAGCTGGACTCTACACGCGACGGCTTCAGTCACAAGCCCGCTCTTCTCGTCCCGACAGACGGCCCCGTTTCATCTCACTCAGCTGCCCTCCCTGCCTTCCCTCGTCTTCGACTGTCGCAAATTGCAGCCCGGACCATTATCCCGGACTCGTCCGTCTCCTCCGCCCCGGCTTCTTCCACCCACCCCCTCTGCCCTCCCTCTCCCTCTCTCCTGCTGCATCGCAACCCACATACAAGCATACACATGTTCATCCGTGGACCGTGACCCACCGTAACCAACCTTGTCTCGAGTCGAACCACCCCTCAGGTCCCCATGGCAAGCGCGTGCCAACGACTTAGACACGCCCTGAGCCAGCTCACCTCGCCGTCCAGCCGCTCCCTCCGCGACCCAAAAACCAGACTTAGCATGGGACAGCTTCCGGACCCGATGCTTCTTGACAGGACGCCGTCCTCTTCCGACGCCTCGCCCTGCCGGCTCTTATGCCTATCACCATGGCCCAGTCTTCAAACCGTTCTTCCCATATCATCCGCATCTCCCAAGCCTTCCACGTCCCGCGCGGTGCCAACTCCCCAGACCATACCCTCGGTGCCGTCGCCGCTATGACCGAGAAGTCGCCGTCCGGCCATCTTCACCCCCTTATAAAGAGCGTTGGCCCAAAGTTTGCTGCCGCCGACTTTCATCAGCTCCCGTCGGTCAAGCCGCAAACCAGATACTTCGCCACAACATCCGACGCCGAGACCTTGTTGCTGTCGCTCGTGCCCTGCGCCACAGCACTGCTGCGTTGTGAGCGATCGCTTATACCGTCCGAAGCTGCTCTTCTTCGTTGGCTGTCTGGCGTCAGCGACGATACCTGTCCGCCATCTACCAACGACGATCATCTTCTCCGTCAACCCGGCCTGATATCAGCGAGTAGAGACGCCGCCAGACGTCATGCCCCTCGCACCTCTCCTCAACTCCTGCGCTCCTTTCTGCCTAGCCTGCTGGAGCATGGCCTGGCCTGGAACGGTCGTCACGGCGAGTATATCCTCACGAGGCCTGTGGCCGGCACGACTGTCGCATCCCTGGTACCACCCTTGAGTAGTACGGAACGCAATTGCGTCGACTTCCAGGTCGGCCAGCTCCTGAGGCGCATTTCATCTCATCAGTCGCCCAACGGCACGTTCGGCACCGCTGTCGCCGTCCTGTCCTCGGAGCCGACCGCGTCCAACGCGCCATGGAATTGGGCGGTCACGTCAGATCTCAATTCTCGCCATGATCAATGGTCTGACGCCTTCTTATGCATCTTGGAGGCGGCCCTGCGCGATGCCGAAGATTTCAGAGTGGCCATCCGGTACGAAGCAGTGAGAGATCACGTTGGCCGGTTCAGGCATTTGCTGGATGCCGTCACACGCCCGTGTCTGGTGGCCGTCGATGCTGGAGAAGACGCGACCACACTCGTCTCTCCTCATCCTGAATTCCGCCTTCGCGATGACTGCCGTCTGCATTCTGAGCCCGAGGAGACCCGGAAGCAAAAGACCCGATATTCGCAAGTCAACGAGGGCGACAGTCCCCACGACGCCAACGGGGCCTGGAAATCTAGGGCGCGAACTGCACGAGCAACAATACGTGTCACAGGTATTCAAGAATGGAGCAATTGTATTTTTGGCGACCCCCTCTTCGCCTCAGTCTTGAGCCGGAATGCCAGCCCGGAAATTTGGGACGGCTTCAAGAGCCCTCTGCAGGATCATGATGTCGACGAACCATTGGATGACGTGTCAAACGCAAAAATTCGCTGTCTTCTGTATGAGTGCCATCATGCGGTGACGGCGATAGTGAGAGAGTATTGCCGGCGCCGTAGTGACAGCGACGACCGGGAGCTGCCAGCCAGGAAAAGGCTCACCCAAGTCCTCCGGACTTTAGACGGCTTGGATGACTTCGGCAAGGAGAAACGGGCGAATCCTAGCGGAGAAACTTTTTTTGGCAAAGATACCGAAGTCCCTTGACGGTGATGTCTGATGAGCCGCGACATTGCGCGGTAAGGAGGCACCGAAATGCGCCATCGACACAGGCCCAAAGTAGGTCACGTTGCCGGCATTGGTTGTACATACATCTCTTCCGCTGTGATCAAAGAAGACGAATTTCAGATCATCCTGGCTGGTCGTCTTCACCGTCTTCGCATTCCTCGTCTCTGGGCAGTCGAAGACCCATCATGCCGAGGACGTTGCCCGTTGGCCCGGCCAAGCCCGCCTGGCTCTTGAAGCTCTCCAATAGGTTACGTGCCAGGTTGTAATCGATCTGGACCTCTTCACCGTTGTTTTCCTCCTCGATCGTGTCGGACATCGAGCCGCGCCGCTTTATCTCATGTCCCTTTCCGACGCTCCCGCCGTCTCCTGCGGCCAGTCGTTGTTCAGTTGCATCGTCATATTTGAGCGCTCCGCAGTTTTGAAGTTCATTTTCCATCTGGTTCGAAAGCTCTTGAATCTCCGCATCCTCCTGAGACTGAAGGTTTGCCTTTCCTCCTCCAGTCCGCGCCAAGGTCTGCCGTCCTGCATGGGCTTGGGCAGATGACGAATCCGGTACTGGCAACCCCAACATGGTGCGCATCATCGAAGAAAAAGCTTGTTCGTCGAAACCGACCACTTTGTCCTCAAACTCGCTATCTTCGTCGTCATCGTCGTCGTCGTCGTCGTCGTCGTCGTCGTCGCCGTCCCTTGGGTCGTCAAGTTCGGCGCCATCCAGACCAGCAGTTTCGTCGTTCAAAAAGGCCTCGAATCGTGACACGATCTTTCTCAAATCCGTCTCGGTTCGAGTATCGCCAAAGCCCGAATTTTCCTCCGTAGTGTTGTTAGGTTTGCCGTCCAACTCGCGCTCAAAATCTTCATAGTTGATGTCCATCCAAGTTTCGTCGTCATCGCGATGAGAATCCCGCCACGATTGTATATCTTGATCAGTAGGTAACAATCTTTCTCCGGGTTCCGACAATTCTTTGACTAGGGCCTCCACTTGCTTGACGACCTTTCTCTTGTCCTGGCCTGCGGCTGCAGAAAGGATTTCGAACCCGATTGCCAGCTTCATTCCCATTTCAGCCCTAGCACTTCTCTCCTTATCGTATGGATTCGCCGAGGACACAGAATTTCGCGTAACTTGCTGCCACCCAGGAGGTGGCTCAAAGCGTTGCGATCTGAGTTGCGCAAAAAGGACTCTGCTAAATCGTACACTCACAGTGACAAGATCTTCAGGTGGGAATGCAAGCGGCGTGGAAGTAGACAAGATTGGCCTCATAGAGATCGGGTCTCTGAGGTAGAAGTACTCCACCGCCGGAGATACGGATTTTGGAAGTGAGTGAAGGACGTAAGCGAGCTTTCTCGGTATGGTGATGAGTGAGCAGTGTGTAGAATCGGAGATGTGTCTCGGATATTTTCCCAGCCTGTAAAAGGCCTCTTCCTGTACGAAGGGGGAATGGACCAGGTCCAGAGAGCGCGATCGGATGAAACCCAGCGCCTGTGGCAGAGAAATTGATTGAGACTGCCCTTCATGTGTGCCATCGCCTGTGCACGGGATGATAAGCAGCTTGCCGCCGTGGATCCAAGCGCGGTTCTGGTCCGTCTCGGGGCTTAACCAGTCGGGCAACACATTGGCAGCCTCTATGAGTAGAAATTCGCCATCGGCATCGGCGACGCGGACCCAAAGGTTCTCGTGCGCATCAGTCAGGCACCGCAGCATGTAGACGATGAGCCACTCATCCTCAATGGCATCACCATAGTCCGTCACGCCGTAAAGACAACGCATTCCTTTTCAACTCATGGTCAGCTCGCAGCGCAAGCTTGAGGAGAATCCGAGACAAATAGATAGCAGTGACACACCATCATCTTCTCTCAATTCAAGTTGAAAATGGTCACGTTGCCAGATATAGTCCTTGGTTAGACTTTGGCTGAGATTCTCGGCGGCTTGACGAATAACCTCCAGAGCGGCCCTATCTTCCTTCTCACCGCCCAGGAGAAACAGCCAATACTCAACAGAATTCTCGAGCACCCGCCTCGAGAACTGGTTGTCGACATTTGCAACTTCCGCATCTTTCTTCATTTGGCCCTCCTCAGGCATGACGAAAGACGAAGCCGGATTGACTATGGATTACCGCTGCGATGTCACCAGCTGGCTAAAGAGAATGGTCGAAAGCAGCTGCAGCACAAGCCACGAAACTAAGCTGCTTATATTAGCATTAACCTCTTACCTAAGCAATCTGCAGAGGGACCTGACGCGACGCGGCCGCGCGTTATAGCGCGATGCACATTTACTTTCTTTTCTTCGCGCGTTGGCACAATCGAACTGCGACTCTTGTACGGAGTCGGCAGCGTTCAGCAAAGGAAATTTCAACCTGAACTTCCACCGTGCTCTTAATTCTTATCACCGCACTTGGTGCTCCAGTTGTTCAATGGTCCGATAGCAGGTGACCAAGAGTCTCACCTCATGGCGTCACTGAAGCGAGGCCGACGAACAGTCGTCGACAATAACGACGACGACGACGACGACGACGACGGAGATCTCGTTGGAATGAGAGGGGCGCACTCTTCGCTTCTCGGCGATGGACAGTCGGTGAGTGATTTTGAGCCATTCATGTTACTCGCATTCGCACCTATCTGACGCGAAGCCTAAGAGAAAACGGGTACGACTTTCCCCCGAGGATGAGCTCGCATCCGAGCATGACGAATCCTCAAGTTCCGAAGATGGCGAGCAGGGCGACCCAAACGACAACGAATCCATACCCCAAACGCAATACGAAATCATGAGAGACAATGGGTTTCGGCATCTAGAAAACACCGAGATGGACGATCTGTGGGCCACGCAGAAGCTGAAGCAGAGGACAACGAACCTTGGCGATAACATGGTGGCCGAGAGTGGAATCATCGAGAGCATCACGTGCATTAATTTCATGTGTCATGAGCGACTTCATGTCGCACTAGGGCCTCTGATCAACTTTATTGTCGGTGAAAATGGTAGCGGCAAAAGTGCAGTACTGACCGCCTTGACTCTGTGCCTGGGTGGCAAGGCCAGCGACACCAACCGAGGCGGAAGCCTCAAGTCATTTGTGAAAGAGGGTCAAGATCATGGCAGGCTTATCGTCAAGATCAAGAACGCCGGCTCTGATGCCTACCAGCACGACGTGTATGGCGACAGCATCATCGTTGAGCGGCATTTCTCCAGATCCGGTAGCAGCGGCTTCAAGATCAAAAATGTTAGCCAGCAGACTATCTCGGTAAAAAAACAGGAGGTGGACGAGATAACGGAGTGGTATGCCATGCAGATGGGAAACCCTCTAACCGTTCTGTCCCAGGACAATGCCCGGCAATTTCTCAATTCCGCGACGCCTGGGCAGAAGTACAAGTACTTCATCTCTGGGGTTCAGTTGGAGCAGTTGGACAACGACTACAAAATGTCCCAAGACACGCTCGACAAAACCCTCCTCCTCCGAGACGACCTGAATGAAAAGGTCGATATCGTGAAGAAGAACATGGAAGACGCCCAGAGACTCGCTGAGACGGTGCAAAAGAATATCGGTCTCCGTGAAAAAGCTAGGCACTATCGGAACCAATTGGTTTGGGCACAGGTGGTCGAGCAGGAGCGTGGTCTCGCGGAACTCGACAACGACATCGCCGCTCGAGATGAATTCATCTTGCGGACAGAGACCGACTGCGAAGTCAAAAGCAAAGCTCTTCTCGAGAGTCAAGTCAAGTTGGAAGCCGCTCAGGCAAGCCGGCAGAGACTCGTGGACGATGAGAAGTCCTTCGAGGAAAAAACGGCGGCTGCAGAAGCAGTCTTTGCAACTGTCAAGAAGGAACTCACGGATCTCCACATCGAGGAAAGGGATGCCTTTACCCATCTCAAGACAGCAAAACAAGAGATTGAGACCTGTGAAGCCAAGATCGCAGACGAGGAACAGCGTCTATATGCATCTACCGGCTCTGCCCGCGCCGAAAAGGATGCCGAGCTGTCCGAAGCACGGTCTCGGGAGAAGAAGCTCAGGGAAGAGACTGAGGAGGAGAGGAGACGGTTGCCAGAGTTGCGGTCCAATGCTACCGAGGCAGAACTGGCGCTTAAGAAACGACAGCAAGCCCGGTCTGCGAAACGTGAGGATATATTGAGAGCGGAGCAGGGTGTGCGAACACTTCAAGAAGGCACCGGCGGAGCCATGGATGGATTTGATCCAGAAATGACTGATCTCCTTAGGGCCGTGGCGGAAGACCATGGCTTCAGCCAGAAACCAAGCGGTCCAGTGGGTGCTCGCATCAAACTGCTCAAGCCAGAATGGTCCGGTATCCTTGAGAAGATGCTGGGAAATGCTCTGAATGCGTTCATCGTTCAGTCTAAAGAGGACCAGACGCGGCTCTTCAACTTGATGCAGCGAATCAGAATGAGGAAACAACCCCCGATTTGGGTCGCGTACTCCGGACACCTCGACACTCGCGCCCACGAACCAGACAGCCACCTGGACACGATCTTGCGTGTTCTAGAGTTCGACGACGACCTCATTCGAACGCAATTAATCATCAGTCACCACATTGAAAAGGTGATTCTGGTCAAGGAGCGCGTCGAGGCCGAACGGATCATGATTGACGACGGTCCGCCTCATAACGTCGACGCATGCATCTGCTTCCACGACGGCAGGACTAAGCGAGGTCAAGGTCTACGCATCACAAATGGAAATCAAGGCATAGGAACCAGTCCTATCTTTCCGAGCAACCTGCGGCCGAGGATGCAGTCCGACTCGGCCAGACAGCTTTCGCTGCAAAAGGAGAACCTCAAGCAGCTTGCGCTGGAGCTGCGGGACGTCAATCTTGAGGAGCGTTCCGCACAGCAGGCCAAACAGAAATGCGCCTCGGAAGTGGCCGCCAACGAAGAGCGGCAGAAGAAGCTGGCTATTGAGCTTCGGCGGACACAGGCCGACATTGAGAGAGTCCAAGAGGAACTGGACGCCTTTGAAGGCGTCGATGATCGTCTGATTGCCCTGCGGTCCGAGTTGGAGACGAAACGGGCCGAGGAATCACATCTTGGCAGTCAGTACGGCAACATGAGGCTTGTGAAGCGCGAGCTCAATGCCAAGGTCGAAGAAGCCAAGCGCGCGCTGGATGCTGAGCGGGAGAAGGAGGAGGACTTCCAGAGTCGGGTCACCAAGGCCGACATCAAGATCAAGAGCTGCGAGTCGCTGAGACAAGTTGCCGTTTCGGAGAAAAATGCGGCCATTGAACAGCTCGACATTGCAAAGGCTGAAAGGCGCCGTGCGCAAGACAAGCGCGACGGAAAGGTTCAGCAGGTTCAGCAATTTGTCGAGCAGGCCGAGGCCTTGGTACCAGAACGAGTCCACATTCCCGAGGACGACACACACGAAAGAATCGAGAAGAAATACTCCAAGATCATGGAGCAACTTGCACAGCGCCAGGCTAGGATGGGGGCCACTGACCAGGAGATATACGACCGTGCCAACGAGGCGAGGACAAAGTACGAGCAGGTGGTGAGACAGACGCGACACGTGGACGAGACGATCGCGTCGCTGAAGCGCGCAATCGAACACCGCCTGCACCTGTGGCGCCAGTTCCAGAGACAGATCAGCGCCCGCGTCCGCATCCAGTTCAACTACCTCCTTAGTGAGCGCGGCTTCCGCGGCAAGATCGACCTGGACCATCGAGCGAGGAAGGTCATTATCCACATAGAGCCGGACGAGACGCGCAGAAGCTCGTCGGGTCGCAGCACGAAGACACTCTCAGGCGGTGAAAAATCATTTTCCTCCATTTGCATGCTGCTCTCGGTTTGGGAAGCAATTGGCTCGCCGATCCGGTGCCTGGACGAGTTTGATGTCTTCATGGACAATGTCAACAGAGCAATAAGCACAAACATGCTGGTCAGTCTTGATGCAGGTTCCCCAAGGCTGAGTTGAGAAGCTGACGGAGCAAATGACTAGGTGGACGCTGCCAGACGATCAGTCTCTAGACAGTACATCCTGATCACGCCCAACGCCATCGAAGGGAGGGCAAGGCTGGACAAGGACGTGAAGATCATCCGGTATGTTACACCCCCCGGTCGACCGCTGAGTGACGCGGCCTACTGACAGCCTCCATCAATTCAGACTGACCGATCCCCGCCAACGCACTTTGACCTGAGATGCGCTTCTTTCCTCACTTTCCTTCCTCTTGCGGATGATGTGGGGGGCAGGTAGAAGCTCTGCCCTGAGCAGCTCGCTTCAGAGGGTTTCTGAATGAGGACTGCATGGAGATTTTGTTTGCTGCCGGGCCCAGGAAAAGGCATTGCGATTCCGGAAGACTACGGTTGAACAGGACTTTACCGTACTTGATGATCGCGGTGCACCCGAGGGAAGATACCAATACAGCAGATCATGTACGAACGCCCTTACTGCGCAAGACGTTGATGCCAGCATTCATGGTAAAGCCCATCCACTGGCCCAGCGCTGCAACGACATTAGCCGCCGCTCCGGCCTCGCCAAGTCGTCTGTCGAGGAATTGTCTCGTCTCGGCAAACCGAGGGGACTTGTCGTTGGTCATGAACAGCTCGGTTGTGCTGTAAATCAGGGATAGCGATGCGCGTTTGCTGTACCAGGAGGAGTCGACGGATTTGTCTCCGGCAAGAAACCAAATTTCGTCGGATAGGAGGGCAAGTTCCTTAAGCGAGGAGGGCAGCCAGGCGGCTTGAGCCATGACGGCGAGAGCCTGCGAAATGTCGAGGTGAGCGAATGTGAAGGCGACCGGCGGTAGAGCAGTTGATGCGCACCTCCTGCCATTGGTGAATAACGGCCTCATTTCCCATAAGACGAGCCCAGGTCAGCTCGGCGACGGCGGTGGCCACGGATGGCGGGTGCTGATCATGGACGTAGAGGGCCCGACTCGGCGAAGCCAAGGCCCGGCGTTGGGTGACGAGATGGTAGCGTATGAGGCTAAAAGATCCATCGGGAAGGGCGGCCGGGCTAATATCTAGGTAACCGGCGTCGCGGGCGCCGAGACGCAGCGCACGCTGGGAGAAGCCGTGCTCGGGGACGTGGCGGTAGGAGGCGGCGAGGATGGTGTCCTCGACGGGGCTGAAGGGACTATCGGGCGGCGCGTGTTGGTACGAATGAAAGCAGCGAGGCCGATGGCGAACGGCGACGCTCGGAGCCAAGCGGAGGGATATGGCTAGCCTGGGAGCCATGGCGTGGTTCGCAAACAAAGACATGGTTCGGCATTTTCACCGAGCATCGTTGACAACCCAACCCACGACTAAGACTTGATGCCGATAGCGATAAGGTCTGTAAGCACGAAGATGTGTAAACGTACGAGCACGTGTCTGCGGATACGTCACGTGCCGAGAAAGAGCCCAGCCCCCCTCTTTTTTGTCGATTTTACTCTGGCCTGAATCTCTACCGATTCCAGTATCTGCACAGTGACTGCAACATGGTCGGGCGGCACAGCATGACGAGCCGCGCCGTGATCGATTTCATTTGTGCCCTCATTATCTAGGTAGGTAGGTAGGTAGGTAGG
This sequence comes from Ophiocordyceps unilateralis, assembly GCA_001272575.2. NCBI lineage: Eukaryota > Fungi > Ascomycota > Sordariomycetes > Hypocreales > Ophiocordycipitaceae > Ophiocordyceps > Ophiocordyceps unilateralis. Next base: position 13,682 of record LAZP02000010.1, on the reverse strand, counting down.
TAGGTATGGATGATGAATGTATGTAGGCACGCACATATCGCGCATCTATGTATTCACGGATGCAGATGCGCGTGCGAAATGGAAAGGGGGTATAAATACATAGCGCCTATCTGTCTGGACAGTTCATAACTGCCCCTGTGTGCCAGCTGGCCGGGGGCGGACGCTGCCAGACTCACTGTGCGAAGGACTGTGTATAAGATAGCCTGAGAGTTTCTCTTCAACCCGGGCGTGTTTCAACTACTCACCCCCTCCCTCCCCCCCTGCCCAACATCTCAAAATCACACAGCCGTCCGTCGCGTCGCCGTGTCTCCACCCCCGTCCCGTCGTCGCGTTGTTGAGACGCAAGCTTCGCCTCTCCGCCAACGAGCGCCATCGTGTGTCTTTCGCCAGTAGGATAGCCTCGCCATGGGAGGCCTGGAAGGTACGAGCACGCTAGGTCTCTTCGTCGTTCACTGTCTTCTATCCGACCGGCCATGCTACCTGCATGCCTACCTACCTGCCTGCCACCGACCTACCTACCTACCTACCGACCTACCTACCTCCTACCTACTACCTGCCAGCCTGCCAACCTGACTGCCTACCTACTACGAACATGCATGCACTCACTGATCAGCACACTTTGTCCTTCCTCATCCTTCCCCCCTCTCACATGCCGGTCTCTTCACGCGCATGTATTGTATCACCCCGTCTGCCTCGATGGCCTTGTAACTCGTCACCCAGATGACAGTTCGTCTCCGTCTTCCCCCCCCATGCATCGTCAGAAAAGCCCCTTTACCTGCATGTCTCCAACCCACATCACCCAAAAGACGCCCTCCTCTTCGCTGGCACCCCACCACTACATATATACACCTTGGTAGTCAGTCCGGCGAACCTCTGCCTGCCCGCCTACCACTGCCTCCCTCCTCTCTCACATATTTCCACTCACCTCTTCCTCCGCTGCCTCCTCCTATCTGACCTACCTACCTACCAACCTACCTACGTACACCATCTACCATCTACATCTACATCTACTATACCCACCGCCTGTCTGTACCTGGGTAGGTGGTAGGCAAGGCCCTTATTTCAACCGCCCCGTCCCTCCCCGCCTCTCACGACCTTTCCACCCTGCTACCTACTTCTTCCCCCATTTCGACGGCTTTCACGCCTCTTTGTCTCGTTCTTTCACGCAGACATTGTCGCGCTCTGGTATCTGACGCTCGTCCCTGACTTCCTACCTAGCTGATTCTGGCGATACGTACCGGCCTGTAAGTTGCTTCCTCCGCCTCGGTTGATTGTCCATTGGGCCGTCTGGCCTGTTGTTCCAATCCAGTAAAGCTTTTCCTGGAAACACCGGATGGGAGATTCTACCGCCTTTTCTGCCTTACAGGGCAAATCGGCAGGCGGAGGCCGTGGCCGCCGTCGTCAGCGCTTCCCATGGAGCAAGGCCATGACCACCTTCCCCCCTCCCTTCCCTCACGGACGGCCCTTGGCAATGCTTCGGCTCGCTGCAGCTCTGAAAGTGGAGCCTGCCGTCGCCTGGGGAGGGGAAAGGGGGGGAGGAGGGGGGGGGTGGCTTGTGGGCGTGGCTCACCTTGCGCATCTGACTGCTAGCCTTTTTGCGCGCCAAAAACTTGCCAGAAACACGAGCCGCTCCGAATTGCTGCGACGGCGACGCCACGCAGCAACGACGCGAGCTTTCATCCCGCAAACATCGCACAATAATGAGCGCACACGTGCAGGGTCCCGCAGCTGACATGCCACTGCAGCGCGAGAGGTCTCGATCTCCCCGTCGACGCTCCAGGAGCCCCGGACGCCAGCCTCGCCGCCGCTCGTACTCTCCTCGCAGTCGGTCCAACAGCCGAGACGACTATCGCCGCGGCCGTGATCGCTCGCCCATGACTGGAACAGGCACTCCCGGTGGAGGACCTGGGTCAAACTTTGGCGCTCAAGCTCCGCATCGGTCTTTCGAGGAACGCGCTGCCGCTCGAGAGCAAATGATGAACAATATTCGCGAGACTTCGCAGCAGGACCGCCGCGTCTACGTCGGCAACCTTTCCTACGATGTTAAGTGGCACCACCTCAAAGATTTTATGAGACAGGGTAAAGGCGACTTCCCCCCCCCAGAATCACTGTGAGATGAGTCCTAGCTGAAGACGGCCTGCGCAGCTGGCGAGGTCTTGTTTGCCGATGTGCTATTGCTTCCCAACGGAATGTCCAAGGTGCGCCTCCTGCCTCTGCCTCCGCATGCTTTCTTTCGCATACACCGATTAACGTTTGTGCCTGCTGCCGTCATTTTTGCACGGCATAGGGATGCGGGTAAGTCTGCCACGTCCCTTCAAGTGCGTGTTGGCGGCTGAATAATTACGGCAGGATCGTCGAATATGCCACTCGCGAACAAGCCCAGCAGGCTGTCGCTCAGCTCAGCAACCAGAATCTCATGGGCCGCTTGGTCTACGTCCGCGAGGCAAGTACCAAAAACCTCTCCAGTTCTAAGCCGGCTAACATAGCTTAGGATCGCGAGGCCGAGCCTCGGTTTATTGGCGCCACCTCCGCTAATCGGGGCGGCTTTGGAGGAGGCATGTCAGCTGGCTTCAACCCTGGCTATGGTGGTCCGCCGGGCGGCGGTGGCCGCCAGATCTTCGTCAATAACGTGGGCTATTTTCTTTAGTTCCCCCGGCCTGAGCCTCACCTTGGTACTGACAAGTCCTGACTGCAGCTCCCTTTCAATGCGGGTTGGCAAGACTTGAAGGACCTCTTTCGACAAGCTAGTAAGCTGGAGACACAATTCTTAAAAATCCCTCTGTAACTAACTGAGCTCTTCCCAGCACGCATCGGGGGCGTGATTCGTGCCGACGTCCATGTTGGCCCCGACGGCCGACCTAAGGGCTCTGGCATAGTTGTGTTCGAGAGCCCCGACGATGCTCGAAACGCAATTCAGCAGTTCAACGGCTACGACTGGCAGGGGCGGCTGCTCGAAGTACGAGAAGATCGGTATGCCGGTGCCAGCATGGGATTCCCAAGCCGCGGCGGATACGGCGGCGGCGGCGCCATGCGCGGAGGCTACGGCGGAGGAAGTGGTGGTGGCGGCTTCGGCCGTGGCGGCTTTGGCGGCGGCCGCGGCGGCTTCGCATTCGGCGGCCGGGGTGGCTTCGCCGGAGGGGCCGGAGGTGCCGGAGGCGCTGGAGGCGCTGGAGGCGGCTTCGACCCTACTCCTGCGGCTCCAATCCCGCCAAACCCATTTACCGACAACGCCACTGCTGGCACGGAAAGGAGCCAGACCATCTACGTTCGCAATGTCAGTGACATGAGAGCTCTAGCCCTTACCACGCGGGCTCCAAGGCTGACGTTGGCTGCAGCTTCCGTGGTCGACAAGCAACGACGACTTGGTCGAGCTCTTCACCACCATCGGTAAGGTTGAGCAGGCCGAAATTCAATACGAGCCGAGCGGCCGGTCTCGAGGCTCAGGCGTGGTTCGCTTCGACACTTCCGAGACGGCCGAGACGGCCATTGCCAAGTTCCAGGGGTATCAATACGGCGGTCGCCCTTTGAACCTTAGCTTTGTCAAATACCATAACCTCGCTGGCGTCGATAACATGGAGACGGATGCACATGGTGGCCTGACCCAGGACCAGATCATGTGAGATGCCGCGCACCGCTGCCCGCTGTCACGCAACCGTTTGGAGCCTGGAGCTCATCGAGCGCCCTCCACCAAGGTTAAGCATCATGCGAACGTGTCGATCTCACACATGATGGCCTTCCGCTCACCACAATTCATTTATCGCATTGCTTTTCACGCATCTCGACAGGCCTTGGAGAACAGAATCTTCGCAGTCGCAGCTTTACACGCCTAGGTAAGGAGAGGTCTGCGAACCCGGACTGCACTCCATCTTTCTGTTTTCGGCAAAAATCACCGCACAATAGGCGAGTCGGTGGAACTTGGGGGATAATGGTGTTTCGCGTTCGCCGTCGGAAAAAAAAATCAAGCTTTTTCTTGCCGTCGTTGTCGAAAACTCGATTAGCCACGACGAAAAAAAACTTCAGACCAAACATACTTTGGAGGATCTCAAGAGATGGCTGCGCTTTTGAGCCAGGTTAGGAGACGACAGATGGCTTGGTTCTATCTAGATTGTATGAGGAGAGATAAAGCGTACGATGATGGTATTTGGTTGCCGGGTGGCACAAGGGCACACACGCGGATGATCAGCGTAGGATGGCGCATCTGGGGGAGAGTTGAGCAAGGTGGGTGATGAGGATTCGTGGCAAGGACTCATCGTCTCGGCCTCACGACGACTTGTTATGGTGGCGGCTCCGATGGGACACGACCTGAGACGAGACGACTCTCTCGATCCCAGCGCAGTCTTGGACTGCCCACGACTTGACAAGAACGTGGGAAGCCGAAGAGAGGCGGACGAGGAGACGAGAGGGTTGTCGATGAGACTCCGTCACGAGGTGGCTCATGGCCATCCACTGGACTGACTTGTGGGTTGAGGCATTGGGTCTCATGACAGATGGAGGAGCCTTGAGTTAAGAGGCGTCACGGCCAAGGTAAGTTGTCGTAGGTTGCACAACTGCATGGCGTAAAATATGAATGGCATGCGGAACGAGGGCCGACACTGGGTCCTCACTCCGAAAGCCCGACCGCCAACCCTTGTAATGGATGGATGGACTGGTACTGAAGCCGCAGCGCGTCGGCTCAATCATCTTCGTCCGCCCACAAAGTACGCCCGAATGCCATATACTCACCTAACCTACGTAGGTGCTAAGGTAGGTAAGTGGGCGGCTTACGAACTGTAGTCTTGTAGATAGGGAGAGAGTGCCTGCAGAGTAGAAAAGGACAGATAGGAATCAACATAAATAAGTATAACGAGTGATACAGTGGCTCGATGGCATGGACTGCGCCACCAGCAATGATAGTAAGCAGCAAATAGATCTATGCAGCAGACAGAGTCAGTAAATTATTGGCTTTTGATACAGCCTTCCATTGATACGGGCGAGGACTGGCTGCTCCCCCGAGTTCGGGTCATGAAAACGACAAGCTTTCCCCCAGCTAGTTTTGAGAGACATCATTTTCCTTTGTCTTTCTCTTGCCGCAGTCGCCAGGCCTGAGGGCCGTCAGACCGTCTTTTTCGCCCAAGCCTTGTGTTGGACAAGTGGTGTCCTTCCCCTATCGCCAATCTCACGTGGCAGCCTTTTTCCTCCGTGCCTTTGCCTTCTTCTTGCTGCGATCTCTGGGCTTGAGAGCCGTCATGCCGGCTTTGCAAATCTCGGCGTAGCGCAGGTAAAAGGCCTCGAGAGCATCGGGCTGGACGAGGGTGGACAGCTTTACCTTTTTGGATCTCTTAACCTTCGACTTGCCGTTGGTTGCGCGGACGATGACGGGCATGGGTGGGACGAGGTCATCGGAGACATCGTCTGCCGCTGCTGGGGGTTCGCGCTCCTGCCGATTGTAGGTGACTGAACGAAGTCGGGAGGTCAGTTCTCTCTTCCAAGTCTCGGCGTCGTCTCGCTCTTGATATGAGGAATCAAAGACGACTGATGGTTGCCAGACGGAACGTACGGCGCTTCTGGGTGAGGTAGACGGCTCCGTGATCGCTGCCTTTACGGCGGTTGAGGAGCTCGCCTAAGCCGTCGAAGAACTGTAAAGACGAGCGCGTGAGTGAGCGTCCTCGCCTGCTATCAGTCGGTTCTAGCTCACCTCATCGTGACTCAAGTGTCCCGAATCTTCCATTGTCGTCGCATCGGTTGTGCTGGTTAGTTGTGCGCCCGGGGCTTTGCAAGGCTGTTCCCTCGGATAAGCGACAATTGACGAATCGATAATCTCCCTACCTGCCTAGGCACATAGCTACCTAGGCATGTCGTGCAGACACCCCTGGAGTGAGCTTCAAAGCCAGTGCTCCCTTAGTCAGCCTCCACTTGCACTGTCCATCGACCAACTTTGCTCACGAGGAGAAGGCACAGACAACTCTGGGAAATGTCGACGCCTCGAACTGTCAGGTCAACTTACGCATCTTCTCATGGTCTTTCTTAAATCAGGACTGCATCAGAATGCCGTCAGGATCTGCGTTCGAGCTGCAGAGCAAAATCTTCAGGCGCATGGGCCTGGACGCTCCGGCGCTGGCTCAGGTTCGCAAATCAAGGCTCGCAAAAGCAGCCTCCACGTCCGCCTCCCGCAAGATCGAGCGGAGAGCTCAGAGGGTGCAGAAGAAGGCATGGAGGTCTTCAAAGTCGCCACATCCTCATGGCGCCACGAAAAATGAACTTCGTGGTCCGAGTCACGCCGAATCATCTGTAGCCGACGAGGAGAGCAACAATCATTTGGGAGAATCACGGTCCGGCGACGACGATGTAGAAAGTGACGAGTTGTCCCTCAAAGGCCCTGGCACCGACCGGGAAGAGCCGTCAAGTCTGTCCAACGAATTAGGAAAAAAAATTAGCGTTCCTCGAGCTGTACAGGAGCGGCTGGCTCAAGATGATGCCGATATCGAAGAACTGGAGAGAAAACTTGGAATCAAAAAAGGTCGCAAATCGTTACCCAAGGCCTTCAAGGAGGATGGACTCGACGAGCTTCTCGGCGAGAAGCGGGATTATGCTTCCGACAGCGAAGATGAGTCAAGAAAGCGAAAGCAAAATTTCGAGGATTGGCTAGCCTCGAAAAGGAGCAAAGGCTCTGGCGTAGCGGCCTTGAGCGACGAGGATTCCTTCAGTGGCTTTGAGCAAAGCTGCGGAAGCGAGGATCACGATGAAGACGAGGCCGCGGATGCTTGCGTCCGGCCGCAACAGCGGGAGAATCCCTACGTCGCTCCCACCACTGGCGCCGCAGTTGCGAAATACATTCCGCCTTCGCGAAGAACGGCGTTGACGTCCAAAGACGAGACGAGGCATCGTCTGAAGAAGCTGATCCAGGGCCAGATCAACCGCCTTACCGACAGCAACATCCTGTCCATTGTCCAGGCCCTTGAAGACATCTATCAGCGCAACGCCCGGGGCGACGTCACGGAGTTACTGACGGATGCGATCATGGCACAGGTGTGCAAGACCGAGAGCTTGCCGGATCAATTCTTTGTCCTGACCGGCGGCTTCTGCGCCGCGATCTATAAAGTGGTTGGCTCCAGCTTTGGATCTCACCTCATCCGTCGGGTGGCCATCGACCTTAGGGATGTGTACGACAAGACTGTCTGGGAGATGGGCAAGCAACCAAGCCTGCAGAAGGAAGCCTACAACCTCGTCACTTTTCTCACCCAGCTTTACGTCTTCCAGGTCGTCAGCTGCAACATCATCTTCGACTACATGAGGAGGCTGCTCTCAGAGCTCTCGGAAATCAACATTGAGCTCCTGCTGCGAGTGTGTCGCATGGCCGGCAAATTACTGCGGAGAGACGATCCGCAGGCGCTAAAGCACGTATCAGAGGTGGTGAACAAGTCTGTGTCGAAGCTTGGCTATTCCTCTGTCTCGGTCCGGACCAAGTTCATGATCGAAACCATCAACGGCCTTAAAAACAGCAAGCCAAAAGCCAAGGGCCTAGACTCGGCGATGGTCTCCGAGCATGTTGTGCGCATGAGGAAAAGGCTCGGCGACCTCAAATCCCAACCGCGCAGACTCGAGGGCCTCGCTCCGATGGGCATGGGCCTGGCTGATGTTGAGAAGGCAGATGCGCATGGGAAGTGGTGGCTCGTGGGAGCGAGCATGCCTGCCTATACCGATACGGCCGTGAGAGCGAATCGTCTGGCGAGGAAAGGAAAGGAGCGTGGCCGGGAGACGAGCGATGAGGAGGACATGGACTACATCCTGCCTGACTATCCAAGGAAGGCTCGGGCGCAGGGTCTCAGCACAAGCACTCAAATCGCCATCTTCACGGCGCTAATGACAGCCAGCGATGGCGAACAAGGATACCAGCAATTCATGAATCTGAGGTTGAAGAAGGACGAGCAGCTCGAGATTGCGCGCGTGCTTGTACAGTGCGTGGGCAGCGAGGCAGAGTACAATGAGTACTACGGACAAGTCGGGCTTCTGGCGTGTGCGAATGGTAGAGTACGCTTTGCCCTGCAGGATCGACTGTGGAAGATGTTTCGCAATTTTGGAGAGGCGCTGTTCGGAGAGGAGGCCGACGGAGAGGAGTCGGCTGAGAGCGAACGAATGAAGGATGAGCGACGGGTAAGCCACGTCGCCCGCTTTTACGCCTCCTTGGTCGCAGACGGCGCCCTGGGCATAACGGTGTTGAAGCCGCTGGAGCTGGCCGGCCTGGGCCAGGGAGCTACGTCTTTTGTCGAGCGTTTCCTCGTCAGCCTGCTGCAAGCCTGCAGGGGCAAGGAGGCTAGGGAAACTGCCAGAGTCGAGAGGGTGTTTGGCTCGGTACGAGGGGCGCCGGAGCTGCCGGCGGGCATCCTTTGGTTCTTGAAGTCACGGCTGAACGGGACTGGAAGACTGGAGAGGGTGCGGTTAAAGGTGCAGGCCTTGATGGAGGATGCGGCAGCAGGTGGCCAATGCGAGTGAGACGATGGCGGAAGCCAAGTTGGAAGCCATCAGAAGTGGAGGCATCAACCTACCTACCTGGACACCTCGGAAGAACTGGTCTGATGCGTATATAGCTCATCACAGGCGACCAATCAACATTGGATGAAAATGGTCGTACTACAAGGACGGGGCGGAGATAGCTCTGCTGTAATGAGTCAGTCGAATTTGCAAGACAGAGCACGGTCAAGAACGCAAGTGCCGGGAGGTTGCCTTTCGCACTCGGGGAAACTTGTAATTAAAGCAAAAATTCAGGCATGAAGGGCGAAGCAATGCCATCAATTCTCAACAGACGCACACGCCACATAGCCAGGTATCATGTCATCGTCTCCCTGGAGCTTGTGGCGAGGAGGAGAACCGCTTTGCCCAGGGCAGGGGTCAGTGGGAGAGAAAATTTGGAGACCTTAACAGAGACGTTTTATCATTCCATCGTATTCGTACATACCTACCTACCTAGGTAGACAAAGGTACGTAGACGGTTGCTATCTGCCTTGCCCGTTAGAACACTCAGCCTTTTTTAATTCTTCGCAAATCCCCTCGTCCGACTTCCCTCTCCCGACTTCCCTTCACCGGCGCCCGTCGAACGCCGCAGCCCTACGTCAGGTGCTGCCTTGTCAAGATGCTCACCGGCCGCTTACTGACCCGGACGGTCTCCCGCCCGTTTCCGCTGAAAGTCTCGTCGTCGTAGGTGCTTTCCAAGGCGCAAACATGCGACGCTCGCCGGCTAAAAAAAAAAAAACCCTGGGCCTCGCAGCTTCCCGTCCGTCGTCGTCTCTTGGAGCTCGTCGCCACGATGGAGTCGCGGCTTTGCCTCTGCCTCTGGTCCGTCCGTTCGCCTCGTCCCAGACTGCGCCCCGCTGACGTACATACATGGTTGCAGAAGAGAAGGACCTCGTCATCATCGGCGGGGGTGTTGCGGGCTATGTCGCCGCTATCAAGGCAGGCCAGGAGGGCATGAAGGTGAATAGCAAATTCCCATCTTCTTTTGTCGGACTTTCTGATACGTGGCGCTACAGGTCACTTGCATCGAGAAGCGCGGCTCACTCGGAGGAACATGCCTCAACGTCGGCTGCATTCCCTCCAAGTCGCTCCTCAATAACTCCCACCTGTACCACCAGATTCTTCACGATACTGCCAATCGAGGTATCGAGGTCGGTGACGTCAAGCTTAACCTCGCCAAGCTCATGAAGGCCAAAGACACCGCCGTCGCCGGTCTGACCAAGGGAGTTGAGTTCCTGCTCAAGAAGAATGGCGTCGAGTATATCAAGGGCCAGGGCACTTTCGTCAATGAAAACGAAATCAAGGTTGACCTCAACCAGGGTGGCGAGACGACAGTCCGCGGCAAGAACGTCCTCATCGCCACCGGCTCCGAGTCTACCCCATTTCCGGGCCTCGAAATTGACGAGAAGCGCGTCATCACCAGCACTGGCGCCTTGGAACTCAAAGAGGTTCCCAAGTCTATGGTCGTCATCGGCGGCGGTATCATCGGCCTCGAAATGGCCTCGGTCTGGTCGAGATTGGGCACCAAGGTCACCGTTGTCGAGTTCCTCGGGCAGATCGGCGGGCCCGGGATGGATACCGAGATCGCCAACAACACCCTGAAGCTGTTGAAGAAGCAGGGCATGGATTTCAAGCTCAAAACGAAGGTGACCGGCGGCGACACGACGGGCGAAAAGGTCAATCTCCAGGTGGAAGCAGCCAATGGTGGCAAGGCTGAAACTGTGAGACATCCTGCCCGCTGCTTGCGCTCGGCTTGAGGTCGTGACTGACGCGGCTGAGGTGCAGCTTGAGGCCGACGTCGTTCTGGTTGCCATTGGTCGACGGCCGTACACCCAGGGCCTCGGCCTCGAGAATATCGGCATGGAGCTGGATGAGCGCGGCCGCGTCATCATCGATTCCGAGTACCGAACAAAGATCCCCCATATCCGATGTGTCGGCGACGTCACGTTTGGCCCGATGCTTGCCCACAAGGCCGAGGAGGAGGCCGTGGCCGTGGTGGAATATATCAAGAAGGGCTATGGTCACGTCAACTATGGCTGCATCCCGTCCGTCATGTACACCTATCCCGAGGTCGCATGGGTCGGTCAAAGCGAGCAGGATCTCAAGAACCAAAAGATTCCTTATAGGGTTGGGACTTTCCCTTTCAGCGCCAACTCCCGCGCCAAGACCAACCTGGACACAGACGGGCTGGTGAAGATGCTGGCGGACCCGGAGACGGACCGCCTGCTGGGTGTTCACATTATTGGACCCAACGCGGGCGAGATGATTGCGGAGGGCACGCTGGCGCTGGAGTACGGCGCGTCGACGGAGGACATTGCCCGGACATGTCACGCGCATCCGACGCTGGCGGAGGCCTTCAAGGAGGCTGCCATGGCTACCAGCTCCAAGGCCATCCACTTCTGAGTTGGTAGAGTTTTCTCCGCTTCATCAAGCGGCGACTCAGTGACTGAAGCGGTGAAGAAACGGCTCAATAATGGTAGCCTGTGTAAAGTAGGTAGTATAAAGCTGGCTTGTAGCATTTTGTAACGGGTAGAAGGAGGGAAACAGAGTCCGATGAATTGGTAGGAGACGGGATACGAAATGCAAAAAGTTGAATGAGACGAAAGAGGAATCGAAAAGTTATGTACCTACGCTAGCACCGTTACAACGGAGGCGACACAGGGATGCAGGGAGCGAGCAGCTTGATGATACCAGCCGTTTCTACCCGCCGTGGCCCACAGAACGGCGCAAAATTTTTTATTTTTTTTAAATTTAATTATCTTCCACCAGCATTGAAAGGGGAGAGAGTATGTTGTGTGTTGTGTGTGAATGCACCAGGAACCTGCTCGACAGGAGGAAGGGGTTTAAAAAAAAAAAGGAAAGTCGGTGCTTCTTCCCCCGGCGCCCCCGCCTCGATTTTGGCCAGTGCAAAGCTGTGAACCTACAACAAGTGGAAAACTCGTCACGATTCCAGCACAGCGCTGGCCCGCGCTCCTGGTGGCCAATTCAACAAGACAAAAAATGGCTCCCATTGCGGGCGAGCCGGAATCGCTTTCTCGCATGTCGCGTGATGAGATCGAGGGGCTGATAGCCAGCGGGCGCAAAATCATCATTTTCCGCGACCAGGTGCTCAGGGTCGACGCTTGGCTGCCGTACCATCCTGGCGGCGACAAGGCCATACTGCACATGGTAGGCAGAGATGCCACGGCCGAGATAGAAGCGTGCGTTGCTCCAACCGGGCCGCCTCGTCAGCTCGTCCTGCTGACGGCTCGCGACAGCCTACATTCCGACAAGGCTAGAAACAGGATGCTCCGGTATCGGATCGGGACCGTTGACGGCGTGTGGAAGAACTTTACGCCTCCTGTCCAGGGCGGCACGTTTCGAACGCTAGCCGAGACTGGCTCGTCGTCGTCGTCGTCGTCGTCGTCGGTTGCCGACAGCGCAAAAGGCGAGATGAATTCCATCTCGACGTCTCGCTCACCGTCTCCCGTCTTTGACGTCGATGGTCATTGGCTGAGACGGCGCCATGTCGACCAGCACGAGTCTCCCTCCCCGCTTTCACACAGCAGCGACCCTGACTTGGACGACGGCTTGTCCTATCTTGATTCCATCACGCGGCAGCACATCGTCCTCGACCTAGACAAGTACCCAGCCATCGACCCGGAGACTCAAAGCCAAATCCTCGTAAAGTACCGGGACCTGCATCGGCGAGTTCATGAGATGGGTCTCTACCGTTGCGATGCCACGGCTTATGCTTGTGATTGCGCCCGCTACGTCGCATTCTTCCTGATGACGCTCGTCTGTCTTCGCATCGGTCAGTACGCGCTCGGCGGCATCTTCCTCGGCTTCATGTGGCATCAGCTCGTCTTCGCTGCGCACGATGCCGGCCACATGGGCATGACGCACGACTACAACATCGATACCGTCATCGGCATCGTCATTGCCGACTTCATCGGCGGCTTGTCCCTCGGCTGGTGGAAGAGGAACCACAACGTTCACCACATTGTCACCAACGCGCCGGAGCACGATCCGGACATCGAGCACATGCCGCTCTTCGCCGTTTCGCATCGTCTGCTCGGCAACCTCCGATCTACCTACTACGACCGCGTGATGAAGTACGACGCCGTGGCCAAGTTTCTCCTCCGCTTTCAGTCGTGGACTTACTATCCGCTGCTGGCACTGGGCCGCTTCAACCTCTACTTCCTCTCCTGGGACTATCTACTCGCCAACCGGGGTCCGCGAAAGGGACCTGGCGCCTGGCACCGCTGGCTGGAGCTCACGGGCCAGGTCTTCTTCTGGATTTGGTTTGGCTACGGCATCCTATACCGCATGATACCTACCGGCTGGTCTCGCTTTGTCTTCGTTATGACGAGCCACATCGCTTCGTCGCCCCTGCATGTCCAGATTGTCCTCTCGCATTTTGCCATGAGCACGAGCGATCTGGGGCCGCAAGAGTCCTTTCCGCAGAAAATGCTGCGGACGACAATGGATGTGGACTGCCCGCCCTGGCTCGACTTCGTTCACGGAGGTCTGCAGTTCCAGGTTGTGCACCACCTCTTCCCCCGAATGCCGCGGCATAATCTTCGCAGGGCGCGGACACTGGTGCGCGAGTTTTGCGACGACGTGGGTATTCCCTACGCTTTGTACGGCTTCGCAGATGGCAACAAGCAGGTCATTGGCCGTCTGGCCGAGGTGTCGAGACAGGCCGCCATCCTGGCCAAGTGCCAAAAGACGGTTGCCATGCGAGGAGAGCTCTCGGGCCATAGCCACGACCACTAAGGGAAGGCATTTCGGGCTGGCCTGCTGCGTCTCGCGGCTCTGCGGCATCAAAGTGTCTCTGGCTCCGGCCGTAGCACGAATAATTTGTTGTGAGGTGGGCCACCCAGTTCACCCTAAGTCATATAAATGGCTTAGGGCACTATATTTTATATAACGCGCACTAGATCGCTTAGTAAGCTAAAGCTAAGCTTCCTATATTACTTGTTTTTATAAGAGGCGAAATAGGGTTTTATTTAACCGTATATTGCCTATATATAAGTAATCCTAAGATATGGAAAAGAGGAAAAGGAGAAGAAAACTCTATGCTAAGCCGGGTCCTTTTTAGGTCGGCCTTGGGCCGAGTCCGGCCTAACTTAGGGGCAACTCCGGGTCTATATAGGGGCAAGTCTGGGGCAGTTCCTAGTCCCGCTAGGGCATCGCTCTAGCCTTATATTAGG